>CAKNYM010052527.1:495562-521975 GCA_932195095.1 Andricus curvator
AGACAGACACCGACGTAAAAACCATTTTTTCTGACTCAGGGGGCCTCAAAACGTCGACATTTGATGGAATCCGCGAAAGTCATTTTTCACATAAAACCAATACTTTCTCATTATGATGAGAATGTAAAAATCTGCCCGCTTCGCGGGCACATTCTCATGGCGCGCTTCGCGCGCGGCTCGCTTCGCTCGCAAGTTTGAGCGCGCCTAGGGCGCGCGACTGTTGGATCTCGCGCTTCGCGCTCGATCATATATTTATCTCGCGCTTCGCGCTCGATTATGTATTCACCTCGTAAATTGTTAAATTTGTTTTTATTTTAGACTGAAAAGGAACTTTATTTACTCAAGGTTCTATCGACCTTAAGGAACACATTCTTATCCAGACACTCGCGCTTCGCGCTCGATATTTGATTTGAAAATCATTTGAACCGTATGATAGAAACAAAAAAGTTTGAGCGCACTTACGGCGTGCGATTTGGTAAATACACTGAGCGCGCACTTTGTGCTTCGTGTTATATGTTCTTCATATACAAATTACTAAATTTGTATTTGATTTCAAATGAAAAGTAATGATATAATTCAGGCGACAAATTTTATTAGTTAACATTTTATTTTAGCTTGTTCCGTTTATCAAAAAAGTTAATTTTTTCATTTTGAATATATTCTTACCACAAAAATTGATTACGGGTGTGTAAGTCTTTTTTGAATGCACAATTTTTGTTCATTTATATGTTTTCGTACCTTGCATTGTTTTTTCGAAAATTTGATTTTTTTTTACTGTCAATGTTATTTTCACGAATAAAACAAAAACCACGCATCCTATCGAAACATGAGTCACAATAAATTTGTACCACTTTCTTGGATGAACAAATTTTGTTTCGGTCATTTTTTCGTAGCTGGTAATATTAGTCTGAAAATTTGATTTTTCTATTTTCAATGCTGTTTTTTACGAATAAAACAAAAACTGCGCGTCATATCAAAAAGTGGATGATAAGAAATTTGTAGATCTTTTTTAGGTGCACAATTTTGGTGAGATGATCTTTTCTGGTATCCTGCATAGTTTGACAGCAAAATGGCTTTTTTGATTTTTCATTAATTTTTTGTGCGATCAAAATTTGAATTTTTTATTTTTCAAAAAATTCAAAAAGTTGTTATGAAAATATTATAGGGTGTTCAAAAAGAAGCGTTTTTCTCCTCTTGACTTTTTTTCATATCGTGCGTTTTTCGGCTTAAAATGTTCATTTTCGTTTGTTTTTTGGAATTTTGAAAATGCTATAACTCCAGTAATTTTTTTTTTATCACGAAAAGTCATAAGAATATTTTGTTCGTCATTTTGCGTACTACTAATAACCGTACATAGAATTTTCAAATCTTCCAAAAAAGTGGTCTCAAAAATTTTCAAAATGTGCTCACTTTTTGGATTTTCATCCAAAATAGTTGGTTAACGAACTCGTTCTCTATTTTTCGGCCATAAAAAAGTGTGCCAAAGCTCAATCAAATCTGATCATTTTTTCGAAAGTTATCGTGGCTACAGACAGACAGACAGACAGACAGACAGACAGACAGACAGACAGACAGACAGACAGACTACAGACAGACAGACACCTTCGTAAAAATCGTTTTTTCTAGCTCAGGGGGTCTGAAAACGTGGAGATTTGATGAAAACCGACTATGTCAAATTTTACATAAAACCAATACCTTCTCATTAGAATGAGAATGTAAAAAAAAACAACTATATGAATATAGGAAATGATAGTTATGAACAATAATAATTTGTTCGGACAAGTATTTTTGATAAATTTTAATAATTATTACCTCGTACAAAATGTAAGCTTTTCAGATAATAAAAAAGAATTCTTAAAATTCTTTGGAAAATTTTAATTGATTTTTAAGAGAATTTAGAAGTTTTAAAAAGATTAAAAATTAATTTAAAAGTTGAAAACATTTCAAAAAAGTTTTTAAAAATGTTGAATTTTGAATATTTGGAAGTAAAGCTTATTAAGGATTTTGAAAGGTTTCACGATAATAAAAAAAAATTTCTTAAAATTCATGGGAAAAATTAAACTGTTCTTTTATTTTGAAAAATTAACTTTAAGAGAATATTTAAAAAGATTTCCAAAATTGTCCTAACAGAATCTGGAAGATTTGAAGGCAATTTTTTCAATGTTTTAGAATTTTAAGAAAAATTTGAAATTTTTTTAATGATATATAGAATGTTTAAAATTTTGGAAAAGGTTGAAAAAGTAATTTTGAATTTGAAAACTTTTTTAGAAATTTAAAACAATGTGTACATTTTTGAAGATTTCGAAAAAAATGTCTAAGCTTTCTAAGAAGTTTGAAATGCTTCAAGAAAATATGAAACATTTCTCGAGATTCCTGGTTAACATTTTAATTACTTTTTACTTTGAAAAATGATTTTGTTTAGCAAATTTAAAAAGGTATGAAAACACTTTAAAAGATTTCTACAAATGTTGAAAATATTTAGTAGATCAAAAGACAATTTTTAGAATGTTGTAAGATTTTTCAGAATTTTAGGAATAATTAGGAAAATTATATATTTATATAACCTCAAAACAAATGAACTAATGAACTTAAAAAAGACATGTTTATTCGAAATTTTTATTCTGTATTCAAAACTATTTATTCCCTTAAATTATAATTTGGGTAACATTTTTTTTCTTTCGTGACTAAAAAATATTTTTTGTTGAAAATTGAACTAATTGAAAACTAATCTTTTTTGGTAAAAAATAAAACTGTTTGATAATTAAAGTTTTTTGATTAAAGATTCATTATTTCAGTTGAAAATTCATTTCTTCGGTTGACAATATAACTATTTCGTTCAGAATCCATCTTTTCGGTAAAAATTAATCTTCTTGGCAGAAAATTCATCTATTTCGTTAAAAATTCATATTTTTGTGTTATACAATTGAACTGTTTTTTAGAAAATTCGTCTTTTTTGAAAAAAATTAATCTTTTTTGTTTAAAAATGCAATTGGTGAAAATGAATTTTTGTTTGGTTTAGGATTCAGCTATTTTGTTGAAAATTGGTCTTTTTTGGATGAATTCAACTGTATTTATTTGATATTAAAATGTTTACATTTCAAGAAACAAAACATAAAATCCAATTAGTCAACGTGAGTTAAAAGACTTTTTCCAATTGCAATTTATAAAAAAGATATAACATTATATTCCCTTGAAAATATAAAAGGTAAGATTTTTAAAAATGCTATCTGATAAATTTCTGGCTTTCGCTTAGTTATGAAAAATATGTTATTCATAAACTCGATTAAAATTTAAACCTACCTTTTTAATATTTAAATTATCGTGTAAAGTTTATACGCTATATATAAGTGTGTTATTTACGTAAATAGTTTAAATGTTAAAAATTCGTATGCTTCTTATTAAATAAGTCTTCAGAGGTTTTCAGAGGCCAAAAGATTTTTTTAAAGTTTTAAGTAGATATCTGAAAAAGCACTGTTTTTCTCTACCATTTCAATTGAAAAATCTGAAAACTTATAAAAAACTTATTTTAATATTAAAGCTTCTCAAAAATTTAGGTTAATGGATAAACGGTTTCAAATTTTCCAAAACGAATGATAAATAAAAAATTTAAACAATTAAAAAATACTTGATTATATATTTCTGTTCTGCACAGAAATATACAAAACTTCTATAAAAAGATTCAATGATCCACGAAATCATAATCCCGTTCGAGATGTTTAAAAACAGCGTAGCGCGCTTTTGCTACTTGTCCTATTTAAAAAATAGGTGGAAGGAAATTATCGAAAATCTCGCACTCATTGTTGTTGACTATCTCATTTGTTGCATACTGCATGAATATGACTTTAAGTGGCTATTTTTATTTCATTCTTTTGAATTTCCGAAAATTTTGTAAAGCTCAACTTCCAAATGAGAAATTTTAATTCTAAACATTGATTCTGAAAAGACGAAATTAAAAAATTGTAAATGATTCTTTAATAATAAAGGAAACAATATTCTGTTTTTCAATTTTTGACTAAATGTTTCAAAGATGACAAAAGAATTCTATTCATAACCACTTGACCATATTGAATGGGGTGTTGTATGTATTTATCTATTCATAAAGATGAAGAATTATTTGCACCATCAATTTACAAAATCAAAATTTCCAAATAAGTAATTTTATTTGACGATACAAATTATTTCTAAATGTTTCTCAAAATTATTGATAAAAGAAAAAATTTTAATTTTCTGCATTTTCCTACCAGACTATAATTTGTAAAAATAATTATGATGTTAAAATTTTTTTTAGTTTACTGGTCGTTTCAATATTTTTAAAATATTGATACTTAAATTGTGAAAAAAATATATATTATAATATATATATATATATATATATATATTAAAAATATTGAAACGACCAATAGACTAAAAAAAATTTTAACATCATAATTATCACGTATTACCCTGGTCAAAAACCTTAACATCAAAATTTAATATAATTTGTAAATTTTTTCACACATTCAAAGAGATGAGAAAAATGAAATTATGGACAAAAACTTAAAATATCTTAGCTTATGAAACGGACAGACTGTAGGTAACGATAAAAAAATTGCCAGTACTGATAACCAAAAATCCCCGTTATCGACACAATTTAAACAAAATTAAAATTTTTGAAGATTACGAAATAAAAGTTTGAAACTTTTTAAGGATTTTGAAGGTTTTAAGATAATGAATTTTTCCCCTAAGATTCCAGCAAAAATTTAAATTAATTTTTTCGTTGAAAAATTACTTCAACTAAAATATTTTAAAAAATTTCAAATGATTTCCTGAAATTTCGAAAAAGAATCTAGAAAAATTCAAAGCAAAATTTTTCAATTTTGCAAGATCACAAAGTTTAGAAAAAAAGGAAGAAGTTTTGAAAGGTAAAAAAAATAATTTTATTTAAAACAAAATGTAGATTTTGAAAAATTTCAAAAAAAAAAATCTTAAAGTTTTTTAGGAATTTTGAAAAATTTCAAGAGAATAAAAAAAATTTCTCAAGATTACTCGAAAAATTTCCACTGATTTGTTATTTTCTAAAATTTATTTGAAGAGAATGTTTCAAAACATTTAAAAACATTCCAAAAGTTTTCCAAAATTATCAAAAAGGGATCTGGAAGGTTTGAAGGAAATTTTTTTAGTTTTGCAGAATTTTTTCAAAATGTCAGGAAAAACTTGAATCATTTTGAAAAATATTCAGACGATTTTAAAAAATTTCAAAAAACTTAAAACAAATGTGGATTTTTGAAGATTTGGAAATCAAATTTCAAAAGTTTATAAAGATTTTGAAAGGTTCCGCGAAAATAAAAAAAGTGATTCTTTATTTTGAAAAATTAATTTTAAGCAACATTTAAAAAGATTTTAAAACATTACAAAAGATTTATAAAATTTTCTTTTTGATTTGAAAATTTATCTCTTTTGGTCAAAATGTATCTCTGTTGGTGAAAATGTAATCTTTTTTTAAAATTAAAATTGCAAATGTTTGGTTTAAAATTAAAAACTTTCCTGGCTTAGGTTTCAATTATTATTTTGAAATATCATCTTTTTGGAAAAATTCAGCTCTTTTTGATACAAATTTAAAAATATTGTTAAGTTGAATTATCAACTACTATATTTCATGTTGAAAATTAATATTTTTGGTTACAAATTCAACTACTTGGTTAAAGGTCAAACTACTTTTCAGACATTCACTTATTTGGTTGAAGATTCATCATGTCAGTTCAAAATCATCTGTTCAGTTGAAAATATAACTATTTTGTTTAAAATTTGTCTTTTTGGCAGGAAATTAATCTTCTTTTTGGTTGAGGATTCTACTATTTTGTTGAATTTTTTTTATGAATTCAACTGTTTTTGATTTGAAATTAAAATGTTTTTGGATTAAAAATGCAATTATTTGGTTAAAAGTTGAACTACTTTGTTGAAAAGTCATTCTTACATTCTCATCAGAAAAGGTATTAGATTTGTGTAAAATTTAACTCCCCCCCCCCGTTTTTGTCAAATGTCCACGTTTTGAGAACCTTTGAACCCAAAAAACAGGTTTTTACGAATTTTTCTGTCTGTCTGTCTGTATGTATGTATTTATGTATGTCTCTATGTTTGCATGGCTGTCCTTGAGCACGATAACTTTTGAAAGAATTAATCTATTAGATTGGCCAAGGTCAAGTTCGTTAGCCAGCTATTTTGGATAAAAATTCAAAAAAATAGAGCATTTTCAACATTTTTGAGACCATTTTTTTAAGATTTAAAAATTCTATGTATGGCTATTCGTAGGATTCGGTAAGTCGAACAATTTATCCTTATGACTTTTTGTTCATAAATGAAATTATTAGAGTTACAGCACTTTCAATATTATAAAAAAAACGAAAATGAAAATTGGAAGCCAAACAACGCACGATATGAAAAAAGTAAAAAGAAGAAAAACGTTGCTTTTTGAAAGCCCTACAAGATTATTGTAACAAATTTTGGAATTTTCTTGAAAAATCGAAAATTCAAATTTTCATCGCACATAAAATAATGAAAAATCGAAAATTTCATTTTGCAGTCAAACTGTGCAAGATGCGAAAGAAGATAAAATGATAAGAATTGTGCACCAAAAAAAGGTCTACAAATTTGTTATTAATTACTTTTTGATAGGATGCGTCGTTTTTGTTTTAATCGTAAAAAATGACATTGAAAATAAACAATTAAATTTTTTGGAAAAACGACACGAGGCACAATAAAAATGTTAATTAACCAAATTGTTTTTTTACAGGATGCCCACTTTTTTATTATTAAAAACAAGACAATAAAAATACATTTGTTTCTATAATTGTAATAATATAAATGTATAAAAATGATACATTTTTAGGGTAGCTGAGAATAAAAATTAATACAAATATTAAAGTAGTTGGATTAGAAAAGATGTTAAAGCGATTTTGTTTGTCTGAGTGATATAAATTTATAAATAAATATAATATTAATGGTGGTGAATGACATACTTCAGACACAAAAAAGAATTCGTTGTTGGATCCTTTATTCCTTCATATGTAAAGGTGTTGACGTTTCGAAAACTAACGTTTTCCTCATCAGAACATTAAAATTTGTCAAGTAGCAATTATTATAGTCCAATATATAATATAATACTAGATTCTTTGATTTAAAAAATTAATAAAAATTGTAATTGGTAACTAATTTAAATAAGAATGAGATAAAATTAATTTTTGAAATTTTGAATTGATGAATTTTTTAATTAAATTTTTTAATTAAATTCTTTACATTATTGTAATTTTTACTTACATTTAATTAATTATCAACAGCAGTATGTAAAATCTCAAAATATTTTAAGGATTGTTAATAATGGTCAATTTTCTAATCCGTTCATTTAATTTTAATTTAGTTATTAGAATTATTTAGAAACTATAGTACCTTATGATATAAATGGATGATACGGTATTGATAATTCTGTCTCTGTTAAGGTTTCTCTTTCTCTTTTTCTCCTTTTCTCTTTGAAAAAATGGAGCACAACGGCAGTTCTGCTTCTGAATTATATTCAACAATTTTAACAAAATTATTAACTATACAATTTTAATTTTACAGTGTTCAAATCAATTTAAAAAAAAGCAATATTAATTATATGGTAGTTTAACAGAAAAAGAAGAGTTAGAAGGTAAATATAACAATTACCATTTTTAACCTCACTTTTTTACTCATGTAATATTTAATTAAAACCAAATTTATTTCATAAAATTTATAGAGAGATGGAATATGAGAAAGAGGAACCTAAAAATCTAAGATGTGGTTAAACTTCGCTACTTGACAAATTTTAATGTTCTGATGAGGAAAACGTTAGTTTTCGAAACGTCAACACCTTTACATATGAAGGAATAAAGGATCCAACAACGAATTCTTTTTTTTGTCTGAAGTATGTCATTCACCACCATTAATATTATATTTATTTATAAATATTAAAGTAGTAATGAAAAATAAAATTTGCACCTTATTTTGCAATATCTGAATAAGTAGTCCGAGACCAAGGTACAGAAATAAATATAATATACATTCGATACAATAGAGTTGAACTCAATGTAGAAAAGTTCGCACTTTGGACAAAATCGAGTGCGAAGCACGAGGTACGTGATGAGAATGTGTTCGTTAAAGCCGAAGGAGCTTTAACAAAAGAGAATTCACAATCAACAAATGACAGTTGTCGATGCTTTGACCTTAAATTTTAAAAGTTACGTGCACAAATGTTGAGGAAGTACAAGGACCGAATGCACAGAGCGAGGTAAATACATTATCGACCGCGAAGCACGAGATTCAAAAGACGCGCGCCTCAAACTTGCGAGCGAAGCGCGCGGTGAGAATGTGCCCGGGCGCGCGGCCAGAGTTTTTTGGTTGAATTCATGCATTTGGTTGAAAATTTAACTAATTGTTTCAAAATGAACTTTTTAGTGTAAAATTCATATTTTCGAGTAAAAAAATAAAAAAATTTTCTAGAAAATTCGTCTCGTTTGGAAAATTTATAATGTTTTTTGGTTGATGAATAAACTATTTTGTTGAAAATTTGTCTTTTTTGGATGAATTTAACTGTTTTTTATTTAAAATAAAATTATTTTTGGGTTGAGATATCAATTATTACATTTTTCGTTGAAAATTTATTTATTTTTTAAATGAAAATTCAACTGTTTGGTTGGAGGTGAACTTGTTTGTTGAATTTTTTACTTAACATATCTGAAATTTCAAAAATCTTTTTGAATTTTCCAAAAGATCCTAGAAAAATTATATTTACGTAACCTTGAAAACAAATGAACAAATGAACCTAAAAATAAATAGTTATTTGAAATTTGTATTCATATTCAAAACTATTTGGCCTCACAAATCGAGAAATTATATGCGCGCGTAGCACGCGATTAATGATGTTAAAAGTTGGAGCGAAAAGTCGTGGCCCCTCACTTCTTTTGATTGCAGCTCGCATAAAAAAATAGATGAATTATTTAATAAAAAGAATCTGAGAGTTTAAATTTTTCCAAATTCAACAATATGATCACTTTTATCCTAAAAAATTTGTGTGAATAGTTAGAGTGCAAAACATCCCAAAAACTGCAGGCCTCCTTTTTCAAGCGTCGACTTTCACCAGTTCCCAGAACGAGGTCGACCTTAAGAAAAATCTGAAAAAATTCACAGATGTTCTTTCAACATTTTTTAATGCAATACATTTTTCAAAATTCTGAAATATTCAATAATTTACTTTTTACGGGGATTTATTTACAAATATTTTATCATGAGAAAAAATGAAGATAGAAAGTCGTTTAATGCCTCCAAATGTGAAGTTTTGTGATGCGAGTGCAGTTCAATAATAAAATTTATGACATCATTCTTACGCAAGAAATATCATTTTGAATATTTCTGACTTTAATCAGTACTGAAACTCATCGCTTCATTACAAAATATAAGAAATGATTTCACAAAGAAATATAATGTGAAAAGAATACTTGAGTTTGATTTACCGAAGTATAAAACAGTAACGAGAATCGAAGACCTTTCCTTCTTTCTTGATAATAAACTTGCAATTGACATTTCAACTTCTTCTTGTTAATTAAGACCCCGTTTTTGTGCCAGATCGTAAAAATTGTGTTCATCATTCGACCGAATTAAAAGTCGCTTAACTCGATCTTGATTAAATTTCCGCTTGCGACTCCGTCGCGAAATATTGTGAATATAGGTACAAACTGTGCTGTGAAGACTTTACCTGACCCGCACAGGTCAGTACGCCTCTCTAATTGGATTACTTAGCAATTCAAAGTCCTCAAGAAATATAATAGGCAAGCCGTTTTGTCGGACGAGTCAAATCAAGACTGTTAGGCGAATGTCAATAACAAGTTTCGAGGACACTTTTATGTTTTTTCTTAAGTCTGTCATTCAAGAGTCCTCGATAAAAATAAGAAAAATGTCAAGAGGAAAGTTTTTTATAGATTCGAGACTAAAGATTAAATGCAAATTTTTAAATTATTGCGAAATCAACTCAGGGTACTGAAGTATTTGAAGGATTTAAAATTTAGAACGTTTTATATTTTTGACAAATTACAAATTTTAAGGCTTTTCAATTTGGAAACATTTTCATTCTTTTTTGTCTTTAGCATATAGGGTGGTCCAAATTTAGACCTGTAAAAATTCGAAAATTTCCATCGAATTTAGTAAAATGGGACTAAAGAGAATTCAGTGCAAATTCAAGAAAATTGAAGTGGATTGAAAAGAAAACAACGAATTAAATAAAAATCGAGTGAATTTAGAGAAATTTAAGGAAAATGCGAAAAATTCGATAGAATTTATAAAAAATTCAAGGTATATAGGTGTTAGGTATAGATATTTTAGATTGATCTGGAATTCTCGTGTTATTTATTTAAATGACACGTTTATTCCGCAACACTGCTCCGACCCAGGTTGCTGATCAATCTCTCTAGCGATCACCCCAAGTGAAGAGCCTCACAAAATTGTTATGTATGGTTCCCCACTTGGGCCCAATAGTTTCCAAGGTCTTTGTTTCAGGCGTCATTCATTCTATTGTCACTCTGTTTATAAACTATTGGTCGCCACACTTTTCTGTCCTGGCATACTACTCTAGCTTCCTTCACGTCCATGCATTTTTTCATGCAGGCTCTTGTGTTTCTATGGCTTCTATGTCTCTACGGATCAATGTCTCATTTACAGATTCTAACCATTCTTTCGGCGGTCTACCTCTGGGCATTCTACCAGTTACTTTGCCTTTATACACTTGTTTGGTCAGTCGTTCACCTTTCATTCTTTCAAGATGTCCGAACCATCTTAACTGATTTCTTTCCCATGTGTCAACTATTGTCTCTTTTGCACCACATTCTTTGAGGATTGCCTTGTTTCGGACTTTGTCCATCAGTGTTTTCCCGCATATTATGCGCAGAGGTTTCATGCCGATCGCGTTAATTTTACTCCTGTCCTTTTCTTGACAGGTCCATGTGTTGCTACCGTATAGGACAGTCGGTACGAATATAGAATTATGTATGGCCATTTTAGCTATTTTTGATATGTTTTTATTTGTGAGAATGGACCCTGCTCTACCGATAACCTGTTTACCTTTATTTATACGCCTATCTAACTCCCTATCTATTTTTCCGTCGCTAGTGTCAACTTGTTCTAATCTCTTATCATTTAGGACAATGTTGCACATTGTTTTCTCACTTTTTCCCTCAAACACCATGATTTTTGTTTTATCTACGTTAATTTTGAGTCCCATGTCCTTCATGCTTGTATTAAGTTTATTCAACATTCCTTGCAAGTCCTCGACTGATTCTGCCATAACAATCTTGTCATCTGCGAAAGCTAACCCACGTACCTTGACTGTTTGGAGATCTACACCTTCTTCGTCGAAGAGTGCAGTTCTTAGACACTTATTCATGAATATGATAAATAGCCACGAGGACATAACGCATCCTTGTTTCACGCCTTGCATAATATGGAACCAGTCACTCAGTTTCCCATTTACCCTTACGCTTGCTTTACTACCTTTATATATTGTTTTTATTGCTTGCAGGAGCCCTCCATTTACTCCGTACTCTTTAAGGACTTCCCAAAGTTTACTTCTATTTACCTTGTCAAATGCTTTTTCTAGGTCAATAAATGCACAGAAAACTTTCTTTCCTACTCTCAAATTTTTTTCTGTGATCTGTCTTAGGCTAAATATTTGATCTGTGCATGATCTTCCTGGCATAAAACCACTTTGGACTTCCCATATCTTTTCTTCTGTGATTTCCATTACCCTACGAATAAGTATTTTTGAGTATACTTTACTTACGGTACATAGTAGACTGATACCTCTGTAATTGCTGCAGTTGCTTTTGTCTCCCTTTCTTTTGAATATGGGTACGATAATCGCTTTTCTCCAATCGTCTGGGGCTTCTCCCGTCTCGATACATAAATTTATCAATTCGCACAACCTGTGAGGTATGTATTCGCCACCGTATTTAAGCATTTCAGCGCTAATACTGTCTACACCAGCAGCCTTACCGTTTTTCAAGTTCTTTATTATGTCTTTGACCTCAGTGACACATACCTTCTCCATTGGCGTTTCTAATGTATTATGTTCTATGTCGCAGTTTTGTGGTCCTATATCTTCACCTCCTAATAGTTCTTTAAAAGAGTATTTTAAAGCGTCTACTATCTCGTCGATATCATATAGCATTGCACCTTTGCTGTTTCTCATGCTAGCAAACTCTGTACTTTTACTTTCCTTCAACTGTTTATATAATAGTTTCATAATTCCTTCAAAGCTGTTTTGTATTTTCCTCTCTTCTTCTGTTATGATTTTCTCTTTACTCTCTTTGACTAGTCGTTTAATTTTCCTCTTTTTGTGTCTGTAATCATTTTCAAGTCTATTTCTCTCCTCATCGCTAAGACCTGTAATGTGCAACTTTCTTTCGTGCACTTCTTTCTTTTCTTTTTGGGCTGCCTCAATTTCATCATTCCACCATGCATCACCAGATTTTCTTCCTACAACCGCCGTGCCACATACTTCGGTCGCAGTTTCAACGATGATATCCCGTAGTAAAGTCCACATGCCCTCTATATCTTTATTGTTTGATAGCCCCTTCCAAACTGTCTCATCTATACGTTCGTTTAACCTATTTTGAAAGGCTATTTGCGCTTCCGGTTTCTGTAAATTTTCAATCTTTATTCGCGTTTTTTTTTGTTCTCTTTTTTCTCCATCCCCGCCCTAAATTTATTTTTGATACTAAGAGGTAATGATCAGTATTGCATTCGGAACCCCTCATGACTCTTGTATCTTTGACTAGTTCTCTTAGTCTTTCATCCGCAATAACAAAGTCAATTATACTGTGGCTATTTCCTTTACGCCAGGTGTACATGTGGATCATTTTATGTCTAAACCAAGTATTTGTAATAAATAGGCCCTTTTCTAAGCATAAGCTAACTAATTTTTCCCCGTTATAATTTTTTCTTGTTGGATCCCCAAATTTACCTAGCACCCTTTCTGTATCTGTATCCCGACGTTGGACACCGACCCATCCGTTCATATCTCCTAGCAGAATTATTCTTTCACCTTGATCGCAAATACTTATTGTATCATGTAAAGTGTCCCAGAACGCATTTTTGACTTCTCTCGGGTCACTATCAACGGGGGCCTAGCACGCTATGATGAATAATCTTCTGATTCCTACCTTCATTTTAGCCCACAACAATCTGGGAGATACAAACCCATGATCTTTGAGATGTTGTCTTGCTTTTTCAATCATGATTAAACCGACCCCCTGACTACCATGTGATTCACTGTCTACTCCTGACCATATTTCGAAACCGCCTCTCAAAACCCCATTTTCTATGTTTCTACTTTCGCAACCCTTTTTCTTCGTCTCAGGTACACATAAAATATCTAGTGTCCTTGCATGCATAGTTTCTCGTAGTTCTCTTACTTTAAGATCATTCACTCCTCTAGCATTCCAAACACCCAGTCTCCATTCATCGCCTGAAACTCGACCTTTACGTTTACTGTGTGTATGCATTTCGTCAATCAAAGTTTCAGTCCTTTCCGAGGCTACTTTATTGTTTGTATTATTCATGTTTAGATTGTACACCCAACTATCACCTTTATGCACGAAATTTGTTTTGTGAGCCGAAATCATGTCCAAGTTAAGTGATTATTCGTCGTACGGTGGAGAGTCTAGTTGTAACGTCAGTCCCACCAAAACTTCTGTTACTGGGATGGGGGGGGGGTGAGGACAGAGAAAGGGAACCGAGAGTCTCAATTGGTTGGTGATTTATGCTGAGAAGGTTACCAGCCTTCAGCAGCGTTGTATGAGATAGAGGTTATTATGTGCTCATCTGCCGAATCCCGGCTCACCTCTAAACGAGGAGCCAATAAGTCTTTTTTTTTTTTTTTTTTTTTAATTTTGAAAAAGAGTTATGTACAGATATATATATACATCAAATTTTCTCTTGTTTTAAACATCAAAATAGTTATAATAATTGAACTGCAAATTTTGATTTCTAAAAATGTTTGAAGATATTTTACTTCAGCAACAATTTATATAAATTGGTATAAAAGAAAAACTTATCTTTGAAAAAAAGGTTTCGAGCTCTTCTATTTTCTGTTCACTTTTCAGATTACACTTGAGTTACGCGGTATAATTAAATTGAAAAATTATACGCGGTTAAAAAATATTGTATGAAATTTTTTGTACAAAGATACACAGTTTAAAGGAAAAATCATCAAAATTGTAGAATTTTATATTTGGTTTCTTTCGCAATTTGCGAAACACGTCCTACTTCTTCAAAAACTGACCCAAGACTAATTTTGTTTTCTTTAGAGGGACAAAGAGATGCCATGTGTAACAGGTTCGCTTCAAATTTCGTCGCCTTTCGGATTTAAGTGTTCGAAAAATTGAGTATTTGAAAAATATTCTACTATTCTTTTGATAACGTAAAATATCTCTGAAATACTGTGTAGTTCTCGCTTTATGAAATTCTTTGAAAAAAAAAACACACATTTAGACATTGTTATAAGAATGCAGTGAAAATCATCAAAATTAATCCCTGGAAAAAGCCCTAAGATGTCAGAAATTCTCAGAAAAACAATTTTTTGAAGTGCCGTTGAAACCATTAAAACCAGACGAACATTTTCCCAATTAATCCCTCGAAGCTGTCATTATAGTATTTTTAAAGTTTACCCCCCCCTTCCCCCTCTCTAAAATTAAATGAGGCCTGATAGTCTAAATTTTGATTTCTAAAAATGTTTGAAGATAATTTCAGAAAATAATAAGTTTCTCGACTAAATACAGAAAAAAAACTAAATACAGAAAATAATAACTTTTCACGGCTCACAGGCAAAAAAATGGTTTTTAATAAATAGTAATTGTTTGAGCAATTAGAAATTAAATTAAAAATACTTCAAAACTTGTAACTTATGAAACGAAAATAATTAATTTAGAAAAAAAAATAAAAAAATACCGTCTTGGCATGACTTTTAAACTCATATTTTGCATTCCTTGAAATGCGACTAAACTTTAATTTACAAAACGTTAATAAGAAGTACTTCTTTTTTCCATCTTTTCGAAAACCGAGCTTTTCCCATTTAAAACCCCTTGGTAATTTCAAAAGCCCAAGGGCACCAAAAATCAAAAATCGAATGTTTTGACCACCTTGTTGGCACATGCTTCAAAATTAGGATCATTCAAGTATATAACTAACTTTAAAATTGCACTTTTCACAGTTTGAATGCTAAGATATTTCAATTTTCATAATTTGAAATAAAACTTGTTTGAATGGGCATTTTTCCGAAAAATGTTTCAAAAGACTTTGAAGAAATTATTAAGTATTTGAAAGAATATAATTTTTTTTTCTTTCAACTTTTTATTTTCTTCGAAGTCTCTTAAATTCCTTAGAATTCTTCTAAACTCCCTTCTATTTTACTGAAATCAGTGGAATATTTTAAATTTTTTGAATTTTTTTAAAAACACATTTGAATTAATTTGGAATTCACCCTGAATTCTTATTAATTTATCCCAAATCCTTTTAAATTCTCTTGAGTTTTTTTATTCACATTGAATTCTTTTAAACTCGGTTTGAATTCTGAGGTATTTTATAAAATTCAAATCCAAATAAATGGATTTAAACTTTTTTTTTAATTCACCCTGAAGTCTTTTGAACTCACCTTGAATTCTCAGGTATTTTATCAAATTCTCTTAAATTCTTCTAAAATCACATAAATTTCACTAAAATCAGTGAAATATTTTGGGATTTATTCAATTGACTTAATTTTTGTTCAAATTCACTTGAAATTTTTATAAATTTGATTGAATTCTTCTCATTTCCCTTAAATTCCTCTATATTCATTTGAATTTTGTTAAATTCTTTGGTTTAATTTTTGAATCCATCCTGAATTCGTTAAATTTCACCTGGAACTCTTATAACTTTCATCGAATTCTTTTGAATCCTTTTGAATTCAAAAGAACATGAGTCACTTTTAGTCACTTATTTGGTTTAATTCTTATTAGTTTCTTCTGAATTCTCAAAAACTTTGAATTCTTTGGAATTCTCTTGATTTTTTTCAGTCTCGCTGAATTGAAAAGAATTCAGATTTCATTCTTTCAAATTCTTATTAATGTCTTCACTCCTATTTTACTGAAATCAGTGGAATGTTTTGGGTTTTTTGAATTTTTTCAACTCATTTGAATTAATTTAGAATTGCCCTCGAGTTTTCATTAATTTATCCTAAATTCTCTCAAATTTTTTTAATTACCCTGAAGTTTTTTTCAACCTGCTTTGAATTCTTGTGTATTTCGTCAAATTCTCTTGAATTCTTCTAAATTCACTCTAACTTTACTAAGATCAGTGGAATATATTGGTTATTTTTTTTAATTTATCCTGAATTCATCAAAATTCACCTGAAGTTCTGATGAATTTCATCCAATTCTTTCAAATTCTTCTGAATTCAAAAGAAAAAAGTCTCGCTGAATTCTTGCCAATTCACTCAAATTCTTCAAAATTTACTCCAATGTTACTGAAGTCAGTGTTTAGATTTTTTTTAGTTCACTTTAATTTTTTACAAATTCGCCTCGAATTTTTATGAATTTCAATGAATTTTTTTCATTTGCTTTAAATTCCTTCAAATTCACTTGAATTTCATTTTATTTATTGGTTTATTTTTCGAATTTATCTTGAATTCGTTCAAATTCAACTGGAATTGTTATAAATTTCATTGAATTCTTCTGAATTTAAAAGAACATCAGTCACCTTTGGACGCTTTTTCGTTTCATTTCTTATTAATTTATCCTCAATTCTTTGAAAAATTTTGAATTCTTTGGAATTTTCTGGATTTTTTTAAGTCTCGCTGAATTATTTTCAATTCGTTCGAATTCTTCTACATTCAATCAATTCTGCTCAATGGAATGGATTAAAATTTGTTTTTAGTTTTTGTAAAATTCAGCCTGAAGTCATCTAAACTCAAATTGAAATGCTAGATATTTTATCAAATTCTTTTTAATTCTTTGAAATTCATCTAGAATTCATATAAATTACATCGAATTCTTTTTAATTTTTTTGAATTCAAAAGAACATTAGTCACTTTCCGTCACTTTTCGCTTTTAATTCTTGATAATTTATCCTGAATTCTTATTTATTTATCATAATTTTATTTAATTCATTGTGGAATTTATCCTAAATTCATTAAAATTGACCTGGAATTCTTATAAACTTCATCGAATTGTTTTGAATTCTGTTAAAATCAAAAGAAAATTAGTTACTGTTGGCAAGGACTCGTAAAAATAAATTTGAAATAATTTTTCATATTGCACATTTAGAAAACCTGGATTACTGATTATGGGTTACCGACTGAGAAGTAGTGCAACTCAGCTAGGAGTGGTCAAGATTCAGCCAGGAGACACTACTGGTCAGTTAAGAAAATAATAAATCTTCATTTTGAAAAATTTGTCTCGAAAACCTGTTTTTTTTTTTAACAAAACTGAATTAATGATTTAAAATTAGAAATAGTTTCAAGATTTTTATTTATGAAGCAACGACTTTAGGAAGCTATAGTTTTCAAAAGTTTCGAGATTCTGAGGTCTTCAATTTGGGTGGATCAAAATTAAAATTAAAATCTCTAAAATTATTTTATCGCTGTCAATTAAAAAAAAAATTGTTGCATGTGTTTATTTTGGGAAGCAGATCCTGATATTATTATTATTATCTTTGACCAGAAATTCCTGTTAGTACGACGGCTTCGATCCGAGTACAACTAAGACAAGCGCTGCTTAACTTCAGTGATCGAATGAGAAGCCTTAAACAATTTGACGTATCCAAAGTGATTAGTATTGAATTATTATCAAAATTTAGAAATTAAAATCAGGGTAAATCAAACTTCACATTTCTCTTTAAAGTCCCAAATGCAACTGAAATTTTTTTTTTTGGGAATTAAAAAAAAAGTGAAACTCCAAGAACCAAAAACAATCAAACTTGGAGAAGCAAACCTACAAATACTTCTTCTGTTTGGTGGAAAAATACTGTTCTAAATTTTCTTTTATTTAAAAAAAATTGGTTTAGATATTCCGCTCTTCCGTTTGAGGTCTGAAAATGAATTTTCTTAGTTTTCGATTCAAAAAAATACAAATTTGAGGCTAAGAAATTATTTCACCCCTCAGAAGTATTTTTCATTTATTAATGAAGGAGTAATACATTTTATGAAACAAGAATAAAATTTTTAAATATATTATTGGGCTTAGAATACGAAAATTTGTAATTTCATTATAAATTTTCGTTTACCAAGTTCGATAATATCTTCAAAAAATGTTGAGTTGCTTTATTAAATTTAGGACTTATTTCCCAATAAATTAAAAATACTTTCCGGGTTAAAAGATTTTTTAGCCTTAATTTGTATCTTTTAAATCGAAAACTAAGAACATTAATTTACAGACCTAAAACAGACTGGCGAAATATCAGAATTTTTTTTTTTTAAATTAAAGAAAATTGATGACAGTATTTTTTCACCAAAAGGAAGAAATTTCGGGAATATTGTGTGCAAAATGCAAAAATTCACATTTTTATGGGGCAACCTAACCGTTATGGTCCAGCTACACAATGCAGTTGTAACAAATGTTACAGAACTGTGAATGAATTGTTCTCAAGCAGTTCCTACTTATTAGGATGGGTGGAAGCAACACAATTTTGTAAATCGGAAATGGATATACGTGAAAAAGTAGCATATGTTATTTGCAGCCACATCAGATATTATTAATGTTTAGTGGACCCCTGTTTTAAAAAATAATTGTAAAACCTACAGAAATGAAGAGAGAATTTTTTCAGGTATCTAGAACGTTATTACTTGTCAAAATGTGCTAGAAAAAATGTGATTAGTCTAGGAAATCATGCGAGTAAATATAGCAATTTTTTAAAAACTGAGTTCTTGATTTTTTGAGATTATGATTTCTTAGACTAACCAAATTTTTTTCTAGCGTATTATTACGAGTAGAAACGTTCTAGGTACTTGAAAAACATCTCTCTACATTTCTGTAGGTTTTTAAATTATTTTTTGAAAATTTTTGAAAAAATTTGTAAAAAAATTGACAACCAAGAAAATATCATAATTACGAAAATAAGAAATTTTTCAAACATATTTGGTTAACGCGCAAAACCAAGGTGTTTCTCGATCAAATCCAAATTAATTATACTTTCTCACGGTAATGGAATAGTTAAGTAACCCAGATGTAATACTGTTTTGCAACACAGTTTCTTTCTTGTTAAAGAACAGCTCTTTTTTCTAATTATAGAATAATTGGAAAACTTTTGTTAAAGAAAAGAATGTTGAATATTACTTTTTAATAATGATGGTTTAAAATAGTCTTCTATCGGGTTTTAAATACCATATTTTTTCGATATTCCTGTTTCTTTCTCCCAACTCCCCCCTCTCTACCAAACTCGTATTTGATGGGTGTCAACATGTTTTGCAAAAACATGTTTGAAAAGCCCAAATTATTTTAGAAAAGAAAAAATGAGAAAGTACTTTCGAGAGTTGATAAAGCTTTATAGATCTATAAAAAAAGTTGGAAACTTTTCGAGAAAAATATCGACAAAAATCGTTCTCAGTTATAATCATTTAAGTACCATGAAAAATTGGGTTTTTTGAAATTGTTTTTTAAAACTCTAATTATTTTTTAATTAAAAAATGGCAATCCGTTCAATTTATTACAACTTTAAAAAAAGTTATTTTATCATTAAATCATTAGAAAACTAATAGCTATGTAACTAATAGTCTATGTGCTTCACCATTTTTTTATAAACTCAATTGGTGACGCAGTAGGAATACACAATTCCATGGTATAGATTTATATTCATACTATAAAAAATTGGCCAATACAAGGATTTCATGTAATTTTTTTGGCAGATTCGAATGACCCTATTATTTTTTACTGTATGTTGCATATTTAAACAAATTGTTTAAATGAAAATGATTAAATAACTTATGTATCCATTTTTTCACCACAATGTTTGGTGGAATTTCTCTGTATTCTTTAACCAATAAAACGTGTTTTAAAAAAAGTGGCACATTTACATTAGGTCAAATAATTATTTATTCATCGGTATCAGTTTGGATATACTTCCTATAAATTAGAGATTTTTTTGGTGAACGTGAAAATGGATTACAAAAAATTGCTAGTTTTTTTTTTTGTAAAATTGCAAATTTTTTTGAGAACATTAATAACAACATGACAACATTTGAGAACATTGCTATAATTTGAAGATTATCTTACTTAGTTGAAATCTTTCTGCATTTTTGTTTCAAAATTGACCTTTTCTGGTTGAAAATTCATGTATTTTGTTGAAAATTGATCTTTTGTGGTAAAAAATTATTCTCTTTGGTTGAAAATTCATCCTTTTTGGTTAAAAATATAACTTTTGGGTTGAAAACTAATCTGTTTTGGTTAAAAATTTGTCTTTTTTGTTTGAATTCAACTGTTTTTCTTTAAAAATAAAATCTTTCATTGTTGAAATATTAACTAATACATGTTACGTTAGAGATTAATTTTTTTGGTTGAAAAATCAGCCACTTGGTTCAAAGTTAAACTAATATGTGTAAAATTCATTGTTTTGGTTAAAGATTTATAATTTTAGTTGAAACTTCACCTATTTGGTCGTAAATTAAAGTTTTTGTTGAAAATTCATATTTTTTGAATTGGAAATGCAACAATTTGGTAGAAAGTTGAACTATTTAGTTGAAAATAAACTTTTTTGTTGAAAACTACTCTGTTTGGTTAAAATTTAAACTATTTATTCGAAATTTCAACCTTTTCGTTGGAAATTCGCATTTTTTATTAAGAATTAATTTTTTTATCTTTACAATGTAACTATTTCATTTTTGGTTGATAATTTTTCCTTTATAAGTTGTAAATTCGTCTATTTATGTAGAAAAATATTCTTGTTTATCAAAAACTCATTGATTTGGTTGAAGATTCAAATATTTTTTTGAAAATTTGTCTGTTTAAGTTGAATTCAGCTGGTTGAAAATTCGTTTTTTCCATCAAAATACTTTTTTAAACAGAAAATATAACAATTCCATTTGTGGTTGAAAATTGATCTTTCTCAGTTGAAAATTCAACTATTTCGTTGCAAATTCATCTTTCTTGGTTCAAACTGAATTTTCTTGTTAAAAATTATTTTCCGGATTAAAGGTCAAATTTTTTCTAAAACATTTGACTTTTTAGCTTGAAAACTTAACTATCTTGTTGAAAATTCGTAGTTTTGTAGAATGTTCTTCTTTCTTGGTTGAAAATTCATCTTTGTAGGTTAAAAATTCAACTATTTGGTAAAAAATAAACAAATTTGTTGAAAGTTTAATCATTTTGTTGAAAATCCTATTTTGTTAGTCATCTATTTTGGCCGAAAATTCAACTCTTTTGTTGAAAATTCGTCCTTTTGGATTAAAAATTCGTCTCTCTTGGCTGAAAATGAACCTTTTGTTCGAAAATTAGCATGTCTTCTGAAAAATTGGTCTTTTCGGCTTGAAAATGCAAATAATTGGTTGAAAATGCAACTACTAAATTTTTTGTGTCAGTAATATTGGTCTTTAATATATCGACACGGATTTAAATTTTATTTTTTGCTCAGCACGGTACATTTTTGCATATCAATGGAGTAAAAATTAAAATTTCACTAGGGGCCTCCAAATTGTCGTTATTTGGCTAAATTCCAAGCAAATGGTGTATTTATCATATATTTGGAAATTTTTGCAAAAATAATCGACTTCAATGTATACATACGTCGCGGACATACCCAGGGTGGGGGTACCCACCATATGAAAACCCGACTGGCAGTATTGTGCGTTGGGTTGCAGCGTAAGCGTTCTGTTTACGAGGTCCACTTGGGACATCAAGTGAATTTTTTTGTTGTTTTTTTTGTGTTTTTTGGTATTTCGTACTTTTGGCACTCATTTTTGATAATTACTTATTGGATGATCCCAAAAGCGAACTAAAGACTCACTGAACGTTTTATCAAAAAATGGAACATAAGTAAAATTTTTGTAAAAGTAAATTTAAAAAAAACGTAAACTTAAAAATGTCAAATTGTGTAACGAAATTGCGCAAGAAGGCTTAAAAACAAGTATGTTTAAAAGAAGTCAGTTTGAAAAAACATATACTCACGAAAGTCAATTTTTGTAACATAATTGCACAAAAGGATTTAAAATGAGAGAAGTATTTTTTTAAACAACAGTGTAATCGGCTCATTACAGACAGTTATATTACGAAGAAAAAAAGAGGGGGAAAAAGAAGGACAAAAAAAAAAGAAAAGAGACAAGCAAACCACCTCGCTCCCTTTTCTTTATTATTTATCCGTCTTTTTTATACTACCAGGGTCCAACATGCTTCGAGGACTTTTAGGCTTCTTCGTCATAGAAATTTTTTTTTCCCGTTTAAAATAAAAAGTCTGCAAATTTCAGATTGATGATAAATTTATTGGTTATTCAAATAATATATTCAATAATAATGATAATCAATAGAATGAAGTTGTCCAGCACTTTGATATAAAAAATGTAATGTGTAGATTTTTGAAGATTTCTAAAGAAAAAAGCTTTTTGTAAGAATTTTAAAATAATTCAAGAGAATGAAAAGAATGTATTAAAATTCCTGAGAAAATTCAAACTGATCTTTTATTTGAAAAATAAATTCAAAGAGAAGATTGACAAAGATTTCAAAACACATTAAATTATTTCTTAAAACTTTGGAAAATAATATGGACGGTTTCAGAGCCAAATTTGTCAATGATCAAGATTACAGAGTTTTATGAAAAATTCGATCAAGTTTAAGAGACATTAAGAAGTTTTAAGAAGATTCAAAATAATTAAAAACTTGAACACATTATAAAGAAGTTTGATGAAGATTCAAAATAATTAAAAACTGGAACACATTATAAATTATGATTCAAAATAATTAAAAACTTGAACACATTATAAAGAAATTTGAAAAAAACCTACATTTTTGAATATTTGGGAATACAAATTTTAAAGCTTCTTAAAGATTTTGAAAGACGTCACGATAGTAAAAAAATTCCTGGGACAATTCAAACTGATTTCTTATTTTGAAAAATGAATTTTAAGAGAAAATTGACAAAGATTTAAAAAATTTTTAAATTATTTCCTAAATTTTTGAAAAAGGATGTGGATGAGTTTAATGTAAATTTTTTCAATTATCGAGATTAAAAAAAATGGTAAAAATTCGATTAATATTAAGAGACATTTAGAAGTTTCAAAAAAATTTTTAATTAATTTAAAACTTGGGAATATTTCAAAAAAGTTTCGGAAAATGTACATTTTGTCAATATTTAGAAATAATAATTTTGAAGCTTCTCAAGGATTTTGAAAGGTTTTATGATAATAAAAAGATTTTATTAACATTCATGGGAAAATTTTAAATGATTTTTTCTTTAAACAATCAATTTTAAAAGAATATTTCAAAAAATTTCAAAAAAAAATGAAAAATTGTTATAACAGAATCTGGAAGATTAGAAGGCAATTTTTTTAATTTTTCAGAATGTTAAAAAAAGTTGGCAAAAATTCGAATAATTTAAAAAGATAGTTAGAAGTTTTAAAAGTTTCGAAAATGGTTGAAAAAGTAATTTATAATTTGAAAATATCTCCAAAAATTTGAAACAAAATGTAAATTTTTAAAGATTTCAAAAACATTTTTGAAGTTTTTCCAGATAAATAAGATATTTTTTAGATTTATAAATCAATATTACTAGAACATAAGAGATAATGGTAGGTGCGTTAATAGATCATTCGACGCGTTTTGAAGACGCGAACAAACATGTCAGATACAGTACCATAGTATTCCCAATATGAGACAAAGTTTTTCTCATATAAACAGAATGCACACATTTTTTTAAACTTCATAAATCGGTACTGGTGGGTCATAAAAGGTTAAAAAAAAGTCGATCCATGCGTCTCGAAGACGCGAACAAATATTCTAGTTATAGTATTCTTGTATTTCAAACATAAAAAAAGTTTTTCTCATATAAACAAAATAAACCATTTTTTAGAAACTTCACAAATCGGCACTGTTAGGTTATAAAAATTTCAACAATGAGTCAATCGATGCGTCTTGAAGAGGTGAACAATTACACTAAATATTGTATTGTTGTATTTTGAATATCAAGAAAGTTTTTCTCATATAAAGAAGGTGAATTTTTTTGCAATCTCTAAACTAAAAGAAAAAACTTCTAAATTACCCGTCTAGCTTAAAATCCTATCAGATTTGGATATTATTCGGAACTGCAATTTATCCGAATTTCATGATCGCAGCTCCTTTACTTTTTGAGATACAGTGAACAGAAAAAAGTTACATAGACACAGATACGGATATTTGAATAAAATTGTATTTTCGAACTCCTGGGGTGGAATTATATCGAAATACGTCAAAAAAAGTAGATTTGAAAATTTAGGTCATTACAAACCTCCCTTTATGAGGAAGCAATATGTACAAAAGTGCTCAAAATAAATATCAATAAATATAAATAGTATCTTAATAGGTAGCTTCAAATTCATATCTACATTTTTAATTAATTTGAATTTTATGTTCTAGTAATACTGATTTATAAATCTAAAAAAAATCTTATTTATCTCGAAAAACTTCAAAATTTTTTTCGAAATCTTTAAAAATTTACATTTTGTTTTAAATTTTTGGAAATATTTTCAAATCACAAACTACTTTTTTAACCATTTTTGAAACTTTTGGACCTTCTATCTTTTTAAATAATTCGAATTTTTGCCAAATTTTTTTAACATTCTGAAAAATTAAAAAAATTGCCTTCAAATCTTCCAGATTCTGTTATAACAATTTTTCAAATCTTTTGAAATCTTTTTAAATATTCTTTTGAAATTAATTTGTTTAAATAAAAAATGATTGAAAATTTTCCCATGAATTTTAAGAAAATCTTTTTATTATCGTAAAAGCTTTCAAAATTCTTGAGAAGATTCAAAATTATTATTTCTAAATATTGAAAAAAATGTACATTTTCCTAAAATCGAAACACAAACAGGTGGACCAGGAGGGTAAGACTATGTTGGAAATCCTGGGAGAAACAGGGTGGTTTATTTGTAATGGGAACTCGGAAGGGGATGAGGAAGGCGAGATTACGTTTGCAGGGAAAGGGGAAACAGTGATTGACTACATTCTGGCCGAGGAAAGGATAAGGAGGCTGTTAAAAAGAATGGAAGTAGGGAACGAAATAGGGTCAGAACACTTCCCGGTCATTGCAACGTTGAAATGCGGGAATTGGAGAAGAGAGGGAAGGAAGAAGGAGGGAGCGACACGGAAAAAAGCAAAGATGGGTAAATGGGGAGTTGATAAGCTGAGAGAATATACGGAAAGAATGGAAGAAGAGAATGGCTTGATTGAAGATGGGGGAGGTGTGGATGAGATGTTGTGTAAGATGAGGGGAAGGGTAGAGAAGATAGTGGAAGAAATTAGGCCAAGTGAGGAAGAAAGAAGGGAGAAGGGAGGATGGTGGGATGCGGAATGTGTAGAGAGTAAAGAGCGCATAAAGTTATCATTAAAGAATTGGAGAAAAGGAGAGATAGACAAAAAGGAGTATAATAAAAGAAAAAGGGAACACGAGAAATTACTGGATGTCAAACGACAGGAGGAGAAGGTAAGGTACATGGAGGAGGTAGAAAAAGCAATAAAGGAAGGAAGAGAATGGGAGGTGATCAATAGAGAAAGAAGTGAATGGAAAGGAATCAATGAAGAGATAAGTATGGATGAATGGACGGCATATTTCAAGAAATTGCTAGGAGGGGTGGATAGCAAGGTGAGGGGGGATGGTAGAAAGATCAAGGAGGGAGAAATAGAAGGTGGGAATGAGTTGACCAGAGAGGAGGTGAATCAAGCAATTGAGAAGTTAAAAAGAAATAAGGCGACAGGAGAGGATGGGATGGAAAATGAAGCGTTGAAATTTGGCGGAAGAAGGGTTAGAGAAGAGATTTGGGAAGTATGTAATAGAGTATGGAGAGGCGAAGGATGGCCGAAGGAGTGGAGAACAGGTTTGGTAGTTCCTTTATTAAAGAAAGGAGGGGGGCAAAAAGTGGAAGATTATAGAGGAATCACTCTCATGCCAGTAACGTATAAGATTTACGCGGAGGTGCTAAGGAAGAGATTAGAAGAACAGGTAGAGGAGAAAGAAAGTATTCCACACAATCAAACAGGATTCAGAAAGGGGATGGGGACAGTGGATAACATTTTCGTACTAAATTATTTAGTTAACAGGAACCTGGGACTGAAAAAAGGAAAACTAGTCGCACTTTTTGTAGATTTTAAGGCAGCTTTCGACTCGGTGAATAGAAAAGTTTTGTGGAAGGCAATGAAAGAAAGGGAGGTGGACGAAGATCTGA
>CAKNYM010052529.1:0-31270 GCA_932195095.1 Andricus curvator
AGATGTTTTAATCCCTTCAATAAAAAAGGGCATAAAGGAAAAGAGCTGCACCGGGTTTCAGCTTCATTCTTATCTAAGTATCCTAATATTCCTGAAAAATCTTTAATTTTTACAAATTGTAGACTGGATGGCTATATGGATTCCGCAAGTTCATCGAATGTTTCGATAGATGAAGGAACCTCGGGGCCTGAAGAATATGAAGGACCCCCGCCAAAAAAGAAAATCTGTTTATCAAGAGAAGCTAAATTGGAACAGTTGATGGATGGACTGACAAAAAAGTTTCTTTCGCTTCCAGAAAACGATCCATTAAGAGTATCCATTCTGACAATATTGCCCGACTGTTGGTCATTACGAGATATTGCTGAAGAGTTTAATGTTTCTCTAAGGATTGCTAAGAAGGCAAGAGATTTAAGACATCAATGTGGTGTTTTAGCAACGCCTGATCCAAAAAAGGGCAAGCCTTTTCCTGAGAGTACTATTAACAAAGTTGTGGAATAATATAACTCCGACATTAACAGCCGCGTTATGCCAAATAAAAAAGATGTGTTAAAAATAAAAGAAGGTTATAAGAACATGCATGTTCCGAAAAGAATGCTTTTATTAGATATAAAGATTTTGTATAGAAATTTCAAAAGCGAACATTAGCAAATGCCGATAAGTTTTAGTAAGTTTTCGGAGCTGCGGCCTAAATGGTGTATTTTAGCTGGAGCAAGAGGCACACACAGTGTGTGTGTGTAATACACCAAAATTTTAAGGCAATGTTTGATGTTTCCAATTTGATTGAACTAACAAAAGAATCGCACCATAAATTGCAAGGTTATACTGAGTGCATCAATTACTGTCTTTGCAGAAATCCAAAACCTGATTGTTACTTGGGAATCTGCAAAAAATTCCCAAAACTATCAGATTTGCAAGAGTACGTAACATCTGTGCTACTAGAAAATGATGTTCAAAATATTATATACAGCGTATGGCAGGCAACCGACAAGTGCACTTTGAAAAAGGAATGCCTTAATGAACATGATTTCGTGCCCGAATTGTGTGAAAGTCTAAAAAACTGATCCCGCATCATTTCATTTCCAAGGAACAATCTCAATTCATAAGCGATTTAAAAAACAATTTAAAACCAAATGAGGGTCTCTTGGACACTGAGAAAAATGGATTATACGAACTGGATAATAAAATGAAAGAATAATACACCGTATAGAAAAGTATATTAGCGCGTGTAATCTATAATATTTTTCTAATATATGAAGATGTTACCAAATATAATCTCTAGATGTTAAATTCTTATAATCTTTAGGCATTAATTTGTAACATCTCAGATTTTAAAATATCCAGGCGTCTGTGTGGTCTCAGATGGTACGTCGCATCGTGGCGCGTGTCATATGCATCCGTTCGCATTGACACAAGTAATAATTAAGTTATAAAATTATTATTAGTGAAAAATCACACGTGATTTAGATTTTGAAAATGGGTAAGTTTATATTTCTTTTCATTAGACATCACTGCCACTTGTACAAGTACAGAAACTTAGCCTCCTTTACATTCGTTTTTGTAGTCTCATATGATAGCCACTTTCCTGCTTATTGTGTGTTTAAAAAATTAAAGTTTGTTTTCAGTCCTACTTCCGAGCTCGTCTATCAAATTTTGGTATATTTTTATAAATACGTTTGCAAAAATTATTATATAGATTTGAGGTTATCTAATGTACCAGGATTCTAATATGGTTATTAGATTTTAAAATCTTGGATTATAGATTTTATTATCTCAGATTATAAAGTTCAATAATCCAAGATATTATCCTGTAATATCTATTTCTTAATATCTATAGATTGTAGTTCTAATAATCTGGATCGCTGTCCCATAGTTAATAGTCCAAGATTATATCCGGTAACATATTTTTTATTACCGGGTATAATCCATTTTTCTCAGTGGAGATAGACTACTCGGAAAACTACCCATATGTCGCTCAGAACGCTGTTCAACAATTTCACTATAAAAACGATCAGTGTAGTATATTCGCTGCTGTCCTCAACTACAGAGAAGGTGAAGAACTGAAACACTGCACTTTTATGTTGCTCTCCGAATGCACAACTCACGATACAACGGCTGTGTATTTATCACAAGTATATTTGATTCCTGCTATACGAAAAAAATGTCCAAAATTAACAAAGCTTATATATGCGTCAGATGGAGCAAAGCAGCATTTCAAGAATCGATACCAAATGGTAAATTTAGTGCACCACAAAGAAGATTTTTCTATTGAAGCAGAGTGGCATACTCATGCTACAGCTCATGGCAAGGGGCGTTGTGATGGCGTAGCTGCTACAGTGAAGAGTCTGGCAACACCAGCTAGTTTACAAGATAAAGGGAATGAAGCAATTCTAGATTCAACACAACTTTTTAACTGGGCTAAAAATAAGTTTCGCAGCATAACATTTTTCCACTACACTAAACAGGACTATGATAGAACATCTAGGAAATTGTCAAAAAGATTTTCCAGTGCATCCTAAATGAGGTAAAAACATATTAAAATAAATCGACAGATAATTTATGAAAAAAGCGAAGAAAAGAAGAATTAAAAAAAGTACGAAAAAAACATTTAAAAAAGTAACAAAAAAAACAAAACCAAAATGTAAAAAAAAAACGAAAAAAAAGTAATGCGGGCTTTATTGCATGAAGCCAGTCTCAACCCTGTATAACGCAGAGAGTTTTTGACAACTTTCCACAAGCAACAACTTACTACAAGCGACAATCGGTTGATTTTCAAAAATATCGTCCGCCATTTCGAATTCGCCATTTTGAATTTTGCAAATCCTACTTCAGATCCTACTTCGTGACCAGCGACCCCATGAACCTTCGTAAACCAAATTTGGCTGAAATCGGTTGATTTGAAAAAAAATTGTCCGCCATATTGGATTATTCTCCGCCATTTTTTGGTCCACCATATTGAATTTCGCAAATCTGACTTCAGATTCGTGATCAGCGAGCCCAAAAACCTTCGTAAACCAAATTTGGCTGGAATCGGTTGTTTTGAATACAAATTGTCCGGCCTATTGGATTTTTGTTCGCCATTTTCGGTCCGCCATATTGAATTTTGCAAATCTGACTTCAGATTTGTGATCAGCCACCCCAAAAACCTTCGTAAACCAAATTTGGCTGGAATCGGTTGTTTTGAAAAAAAATTGTCCGCCCTATTAGATTCTTGTTCGCCATTTTCGTTCCACCATATTGAATTTTGCTAATCTGACTCCAGATTTGTGATCAGCGACCCCAAAAACCATCGTAAACCAAATTTGGCTGAAATCGCTTGATTTTAAAAAATTCTGTCCGCCATATAGGATTGTTGTCCGCCATCTTGGGTCTTGCATGTTGAATTTCGCCAACCTACCTTACCAACTTTCTAGGGCCGTCAATTACCAACAATTTAAGCCCAAAACCATACAAATTGGTCGTCAATATTTTTTTTTGAAAGCTTTTTGATCCGAACACTCGATTTTTATCTCGTTTTCAGCCGCTATTTTGTGCCACCAAATTGAAATTTTTGAAAAGGCCACACGGGCCCAGAAGGCGGGTACAAAAAGGAACATTTTAAGCCCAAGACAATTTATATCCATCAACAGGAATTTTGGAGAGAGCGGTGTTACGGTTGAGAAAGAGCGTCCCATATATATATATATATATATCCCAACTTATAAGCAACTTTTTGGTCTCGTAAATTTTATGAATAGGCGATTCAAACCAATTTGTATCGATCATTGTTATTTCACATCTCATAAACTAAAATATTTTTCAATCAAACAAAAGTCTCTAAAAAGTTACCAGCTGATGGGAACAATTTTTCGCCAAATTGTATATGGCGTGTAGTAATTATTTGAAAGACTATTTACACGAAAACAACGGAAAAGCGAATCAGCTTTGTTAAATTATTACTCAGAAAATGAGCTTCGAATAAAAAAACTATCGGCCTCCACATACATATAGTAAACAAAACATACACACTTGCGTACGAAGTATTTTCCGAATCGTTTCGAAATTTACGGAAATATAATGCAGTGCTTCACAAACACGAATCTTCTGAAGACTTTTTATCGATTTATTCCACAATAATTATAGAACTTTTTTATTTCAAGTTCACTTAAAAAACTACGGAACTTTTTTATAATTAGACTTGAATAATTTTAGTTTATCTGGAATGTTTTGGAAATTATAGAAGACTCTGTTCAGTTATCGCATATATCCGCTGCTTTTGAATGAGTTCCATTAACTTCATAAAACTTTTTTTTCCGTGTAGGGTACGTAACATTTATCGATTATTTGGCATCACCAATTTTCATAAAATCGCCAGGTTTTGAGATCCCCAGAGTGAGAAAAAAGGTTTCTACAATCTACAATGGTGTCTGACGGTAGTCTGCAGCCTGCAGTAGTAGTAGTAGTTTTTTATTATTATTAGCGGAGGTTGAAATGCATTGACGCACTGAGTATGGGACTCGGAATAAAAAACAAAAATACGCACTAAGACCGCCTCCTCTTCATGCTCACTGTTGACCCCGGAACCGCTTTTGCATTATTTCAGAGTCAAAAGTTTTCGTCTACTATATACCAGACGTGACCTTTTTTTTAACCTTTAGCTGTCTCTGCGAAACTACACTTTGTCACCTTTCCGCCCAAACCAAGATGTAAGCATCATCATCAGTAGCGCGATAGTACCGGTTAGCGCTGTCACTTCTGAGGCTTCCTGAACGAGGCTGCCACTAAACGCTGAGCATCTCATAATCTCTTGGTCTGGTCAGGTCCCTCGCAATTTGCTGCTGGGTGGCAGCGATAGTATCTGCCTTGGCAGCGGCAGCATCCGGTGACCTCCACTTTTTCCTGAGTTGGCATCCTTTAGAATTGGGAGCCTCCAAAAGAAATAACTTTTTGAGGGTTCTTCTTGAGTTTGATAATATTTGATAGAGAGTAAGAGATGGGTGCCGTAAGTTTATATTATATCATTTGAAACCACGGCCACACTGCAGTCGGGCACTCCGCCTCCAACACCTCCCCGCAGAGGCTGCGTCCTTGAATCCGCGTCACTCACCTCCGCTCCTCCTCCCCGTCTCTTTCTCAGCGTCGTTTTATGATTTTTCTGTACATAAAGTAGCGCGTGCACGCACAATGCGGCGAGTGTCTTTACATGCTTTGCCCGCATCGACTGCCCCCCACCGCCCCTTTTAGACAGGGTGATAATGGTGATATTTCTGGATCTAAAAAGAGCGTTCGTGATAGTAAATAGAGAATTATCATCAGACAGGTTAAAAATAGATGTAATGCTTTCACGATGATTCATTATAATAAATTTAAAATTTAAAGCTTTTTCGGGTTTCAATCGTGTGCGAAACTATGAATCTTGCCGACGTATGTATGTATTCTCTACGATGCCAATCAAGTTCAAACAGTCCCCACCATGGGGCGCTCTGTCCAATCACAGGCATTGTCAATCAGGTCAGCCCTGAAGAAGTGAACTGCAATGTTCACGAAACGTCGGCAAGATTCATAGTTTCGCACACGATTGAAACCCGAAAAAGCTTCAAATTTTAAATTTATTATAATGAATCATCGTGAAAGCATTAAATCTATTATTAAAGAACTCTAGGTCGAGAGTTTTCTTACTAAAACTAACACTTCTAGTAAACTCAGGTCTTCTCAAGCTAAGCTACTAACATCTTTAGCTTTCTTAAAACGATGTAGGGACAATAACATCGTCCCAAAATTCTTACAGTTGAAAACCCATTTTGGAACATCTAAATCCAAATCGATTCTACATAAAACAAGTTTGCTTCTCTTGAAAGAAAGAATACAACATACCAAATTTTCCTTGCACACTACCTCCAAAAACTATTAAAACTTCACCTTTTCCTATCAAATACTCTCAGATTTGACATTTGGTCTACATTGGACCGCATATCATTTGACCAATCCCAACCGATTAAAGATTTTTGCACTCAAAAACAAAAAATAAAATTTAACAAATTACTTCCAGTAAGGCACGCACCATTAACTAACACAGTAAAAAACATCTCTAACCATCCTCTCAGCAATTAAATGATTTCAGCCTTATCTAAAGGACATAATTTTGCAGTAGCTCCGTCCAAAATCACGAAAAAAGAAATCATCAGTAATTTGGAATCCACAATATATACCCTTCCACCCGAAAAAGCGAATGACATACGGCGTAGGACGGCCAACATCTTACGCCAAGCCCAACTTCCCTCCTCAAACTTAACAAAACAAGAAAAAACAGCAATTGAAGAACTCAATCAGAATAAAGACATCATCATATTACCCGCAGACAAAGGCAACACTACAGTAATAATGAATAAAGAAGACTATAAAAACAAAATCATGGACCTGTTTACTGACGATACGTATGAAAAACTTGAAAAAGACCCCACAAAAACAGTAGTCAGCAAAACAAAACCCTTCTAAAAGACTCAAAACTTGACAGCGAAACAATATCTAAATTAAAAACTACTAATCCCATCTCTCCAAAACTTTACGGACTCCCAAAAATCCAAAAAGAACAACATCCCACTCAGACCGATCGTCAGCGCAATTAACTCACCAACTTACAACCTAGCACGCTTTTTCGCCAAAAAACTGAATCCTTTCACAGGAAAGTCTATCACACACTTCCAAAACTCTTTTTCGTCAGAACGATACAACAGATTCACATTCAACCCCACGACATCCTAGTGAGTTTCGACGTAGTATCTCTCTTTACAAAAGTACTAATCTCTTGATACAATCGATATTATTAAATCCTTTGCAAACTTCCCCTCTAATCTCACACCTTTAATAGAACACTATCTCACTAATACCTACTTCTCTTTCAATAACCAATTCTACGAACAAACCTCAGGAGCAGCAATAGGATCTCCAATCTCACCTGTAATAGCCAACATCTTTATGGAAAATCTAGAAACTAAAATCATTAACAAATCCAAGCTTAAACCGGAATTTTGGTGCCGTTTCGTTGATGACACTTTTGGCATCTGGAGACATGGACTAGATAGAACTATATAGAACTACACAAGTTCTTCCATTTCATCAATCAAATATACCCTAATATCCAGTTTACCATGGAAATTAAACAAAACGCATACAAACAGATACCTGCATGCTTCCTCCCACCAACACCCATCTCAAAAGCAATCGGTCATCAAGTCCCTTGTATATAGAGCTGTCTCCATTACCGATAAAGATAACTTACAAAAGGAACTACAAAAGGTTAAACAAATCCTCATACAAAACGATTACACAAAACAAACAAATTAATAAAGCAATACGAAAATACACTCAAAAAAACAAGTCAACACAACCTACTAAAGAAAGAGTGACGAAAACGACCACCATCCTACCCAACATTCAAGGTATCACAGAACAAATAGGAAGAATTCTCAACAAACACAACATCCAAACCATATTTAAACCACCTGCGAAAATAGGACAACTTTTAAAGAACCCTAAAGATAAAAAGGCACCTTTCAGTGATCCGGGAGTATATAAAATCCCTTGTTCTTGTGGCAAAGTCTATATTGGAGAAACCGGGAGGGCGGTAAGCCGACGTGTAAAGGAAGATGAGAATGAAGTCAGTCTAAAACATTTCACGCAATCAGCACTAGCTGAGCATCATATCGAAACAGGACATAGCATTTTATTTGACAAAACAACCCGTCATCGCAAAAACGTACAATATTTTCCAAGAAAACATAGAGAAGCAATCGAAATCTTAAATCTTAATCCGATTTGGCTTTCCGTCTTTCCGGTTTTTTAAAAAAGACTTGATTGGCCAATCAAGTTCGACCAGTCCCCACCATGGGGCGCTCTGGCCAATCACAGGTATCGTAGAGAATACATATATAATAACAACATAACCTGAAACTTCAGTTTCAGGTCAGCCCTGAAGAAGTGAACTGCAATGTTCAGGAAACGTTGGCAAGATTCATAGTTTCGCACACGATTGAAATCTGAAAAAGCTTTAAATTTTAAATTTATCAAACAATTTAAAAGTTTGAGGTCTTAAATCAACTATCATTAAATTATTTAGAAAATTCTTGGCTAATAGGAAACAGCACACAAGATGGGACAATATTAATTTTTTTTAAATACTGTCGTATTGTGTATATACATTTTCTGAACACCATATATACACAAGATCATTAATATAGATAAACGTTTATTTTCCAGCCTGCTGGCCTTAAAATATTGACTTGCTTACACTTCCATTTTTTACAGAATTTTCTTAAAACTAACCCTTAAAAAACTAACATCCATTCATATCTTATATCTAAGACCGCACGCTCTTATCGCTTGGCCTTCCTCGCTTCACCTCGCCTTGCCTTCCTCGCCTTGCCTTCCTCGCCTTGCCTTCCTGGCCTCGCTCGCATGTCCCTACTTTTGGCATTACCCCGCATTGCCTCGCATTGCCAAACTCTGCTTCCGCGGCTAATACCTAATACTTATCTACTATTTACAATATTTACAGATTACTTATATCTACTTCCTCTCCTATTTACAATCTTTCCTTCTCCATTCCTCCTCCTCCTTCCTTCTCTTCTTCTCCATCTTACCTAACACTCCCTTTACCCATGCTACTGCCCTTTTGTCCCCCTTTTCATGAATCAATACCTCCATGCTTATCCCACTCCTTTCCACCTCTACGCACTCCTCCAACCAGTGCTCCACTTTTGCATCCCCCTTCCCACACAGTTCACACATCCTCTTCTCCCTAGACAGCCAGTACCTATTAAAACCCTCCATGCAACCACATCTCATCCTCGCTATGAGCTCCTGACTTCCTTTCTCTCCTTTCTCACATAAATATTGCGCTCTCGCCCTTGACATAATCCACACATAGTTCCCGTTAAACCTTGACTCTCTTATTCTCTCTTCCCCTGCTGGCTTCTCTCTCTCCATGCCGTTTTTCTTAACCAACTCATATACCTTCCTTCTTTCCTCGTGCATCCTTCTCACTTCATCCATCTGCAGACCATTCGTTCTGAAATACCTTTCCACATTTGCCCTCCTCACTCTCTCTTTTATGTGACCATCCACTCCACCATTCCTCCGAAACAAGAAGCCCAGGTACACAAACTCTTCTACCTCCTTCACCGCCTTTCCCTTCCACTTCCACTCCCCTCCCTTATCCCTTCCCCCTCCTTTCCTGAACGCCATAACCTTGGACCTTTCCGCATTCAGCATTTCAGCATTCAGCTCATTTAGTTCAAACACTCAATAGAGAGTGTACTGTTACTTCTGTGTACCCACACTAGACAACACTTTATGGCGGTTCAAAAACTACGTAGCGCTTTAAGGAGGTGAGGGGCGTCACCTTGAGTGCTACTTTATGTTAAAATTACGGATGCTTACTATAGAAAAAGCGTTACGTAGGGAAGGAGGTCAAAAATTAAATATTTTTTGAACGGCCCCCTTACATACCATCTTATACCCACTGTACACTACTCTTTATACAAACCTCAAAATTGCGCTTAGTACCGCGTTCAACCCCTTCATCAAGAGTGTACACAGTCACTTCTCTATCTAACCTATACAACACTTTATACACCTTTTTATACGTACATGACACTGCTCCTAATACGCACCTCGCGTTTCGCGCTCAGCACCACGTTCAACCCCTTAAACGAGAATGTAATAACACATTCATCTCTACTCAAACTATACACCTCTTAAGCACCTTTTTCCACGGGCAGTACACTAATCTTTATACACACCTCGCGATTGCTCTCGAACCTACTTACAACCCCTTCATCGAGATTGTACACAAGTCACTTCACTGTATGCACACTAAACAGCTCTTAATGTACCTTTCTATACGCACAGTACACTACTCTTTATACGCACCACGTGCTCGGCAGCGCGTTCAACCCCTTATTCGAGAGTTACACAGTCACTTCTCTGTATCCACCCTACACAACCTTTTACATACCTTCTTATATGATACACACTATTCTTTATGCGCACCTCGCGCTCAGCGCCTTCATTGAGAATTTAATACCACAAGCTTCTATACCGACACTACACAGCTCCTAATGCACCTTTTTCTACGCACAGTACACTATTATTTATGCGCACCTCGCGATCGCGCTCAGCACCGCGTTCAACCCCTTCTTCGAGTGTACACAGTCAATTCTCTGCATCCAACCTACACAACCCTTTATATGTATACCTTTTCGTACACACACGAAAATAATTCCTTTATACGCCCTTTAATCTTCGCGCTTGGCACAGCGTTCAACCCCTCAAACGAGAATGTTATGCCACAACCATCTCTACTTACACTGTACAGCTCTTAATGCACCTTTTTCTAAGTCCAGTAAACTGCTCTTTATATGCACCACGCGCTCGACACTGCGTTCAACTCCTTAACCGAAAGTGTACACAGTCACTTCTTTGTACCCACATTATTTGTATTGTATGTGTATTTATTTATGAAAAGTCCCTAGGGCTAGACAGCCCTATAAGGAACAGGTGATACATATTAATACAATAGAATATGGTAGCGATCGATCGGACAATTAATAAAAAGTAAAAATAAAAGAAATAAAAATAAGCAATAGGTATTTAACAGAAATACTATGCATAAACGTAATTAATTATACATATATGAAAGAAAAAGGATACATGCACAAGTTTATATATATCACTATTACAGATGGGCTTAAGTATTACCAATGAGTGATTTCGAGGATAGAATTTGAGGTGTTTAATAAGTAAGCAAAAAGAAGTTTTCTAAAGTGATATTGTGATGGTGCATTTCTAATTGTAGAAGGTAGTTTATTCCAAAGACGGGCACCACGAATCATAAAAGACCTTTGCATTTTACACGTGCGATGTGGTAGAATTTTTAGTACTTTTTTCCTTTCACGGAGTCTGGAATGTGTCAGTTGATCTTTGTCAATAAAATGGAAGAGATTAAACAGATAATGCGGGGTTTCACTAGTAAATAGACTATAAAGCAAGTTACCCATATGAAATTGTCTTCTCTTGGCGACGTTAAGAAGTCCTGCTCTTTCTCTGTATTGAGTAATATGTTCACTTTTAGGGATGTTATAAATGAACCGAATGCAGGCATTAAGCGCACGCTCAAGTCTGATATTCAGCTTGTCAGTAATATCATCATATACCACGCAGCCGTAGTCAAAGAAAGGAAGTATGAGGCTTTTAACTAGGAGGATACGAGTAGGAGTGGGAAGTGATTCTTTATTTCTGTTAAGCTGTTGGAGGACTCGAAATGTTTTCCTCGAAATATCTGAAGCTTGTTCATTCCAAGTGAGAGAACGATTAAGTATGAATCCTAAATCTTTTGCAGAGTCCACAAACGGAATGATACGCCCCTCAATCAATAGCGGAGGTAGGGTGGCAATTGTTTCGAGTGATGGAGAGGAAGAAGGGCCTATGATTATAGCCATAGTTTTAGCAAGGTTAAGAGTGAGGCCACTTGTCGAGGACCACTGCACAACCACATCGATATCCTCCTGTACCTTTCGGAGTAAGCTTTTAAGAGTAGCAATAGGTCCGGAGAGGTAAAGTTTAAAATCATCAGCATATTTATGATAGTTGCAGTAACGAAGCTCTCTACCAAGTTCAGAGGTATAGATATTAAAAAGGGTGGGCGCAAGAGAGGACCCCTGAGGAACACCACTCCCAACCTCGACGCAATTAGACTGCTCGCCATTGCTAAGCTGTACTCTTTCAGACCGGTTACTAAGATAGGATTCAAACCATTTAACCGCCATATTGGAGAGGTGCAACGATTTAAGCCTCGCCAGTAGTAGTTTATGGTTAACTGTATCAAATGCTTTAGAAAAGTCGAAAAGAACAACAACCGTAATCTCCCTTCTATCTATTGCAAGTTTAATGTCAGAAGTTACTTTGAGTGAAGCTGTAAGTGTACTGTGCTTTCCACGAAACCCGGATTGCCTTGGATCCATTAAGTTGTTAATTTCAAGGTGTGCCGTAAGCTGCTGATGGACGATACGCTCGAAAGGTTTAGACAAGGCACTAAGGATGGATATAGGGCGGAAGTCTTTAGGAGATGTAGGGTTAGATATTTTAGGAATTGGGCGAATAATCGCCTCTTTCCAGATGTCGGGAAATATACCCACCTGGAGAGATGCATTATAGATGTGCAAGAGAATAGGGCCAACGACTGGCAATGCAACGCGTATCATTTTCATTGAAATACCATCAGAACCCTGAGAATTCGATTTTACCTCGAAAAGTTTTTTTACTAGGGTTTCTTGCGATATATCAGAAAAGAATAACTTGGTTTCATCAAATGTAAGGGTAACTGAGGACGTAGAAGGAGTGACATTTACAGGGGGTGTGGGCTTTGTAGTAAAGGCTGTTAGAAGGTCTGCAGGAGAGAAATTGTTATCAGGTGACAAGTGCTTAGGGGGAATAAGTCCAAGCCGTTTTAAGAGAAACCAGATGTTTTCATTTTTATTCCTGTTTTTGATAGAGTTGTAATTATATTGATTGTATGAATCCCTAATTTTGGTTTGTACTAAGTTTCTCAATTTACGAAATTCAGCTTGAATGATACTATTTTTAGTTCTTTTGGCCAATCTACGTTTTTTCTCCCTTTCTTTCATCATATCTTTGATAACAGGAGTGATCCAGGGAGTGAATTTCTTTTTAGCTTGCAGGGTATGGAGAGGCGCAAATTTATCAAAGGCTGAGGTTAAAAATGTGCTTAAGCGAATCACCTTCCTATTGATATCCCTTTCAGTAAAAATGCATTTCCAGTCATAGGTGGATAGATGTTCAAGAAATTCAGCTTCATTTATAATTTTGAGATTGCGTATAGACAGAGGGGTTATACTAGAAGAGAGGTTAAAGGAGAACAGATATTGGATGCTGATGAGGTCATGGTTTGAGAGGAATGAGATTGAGTGTTGAGTGGAAGAAAGCACTTTGTCTAAATCGTCGACAATCATTATATCAATCCATGTACTGGAATGATCAGTGTGGTGGGTAGCATTATGTGGAACTATCGATAATCCGGCGGAGAACACAACTGATTTTAAATAGTTAGTTAAACTGTTGGTGGCATTAAGATTTGTGTTTAGGTCACCAGTAAGTACAATGTTATTATAATTAGGTATTAGATCAAAAATGTCAGTCTCAAATTCCCTACAGTAAGAAGCATTAGGAGGTTTGTAGATCACACCAACCAACACACTGTCATGAGGCGACGATACCTTGATAAAAAGGTATTCTGCAGTAGGGTAATTGGCGAAAGGACTCACTCCTACCTGCACACCCTTCAAACTGTCATGAATGTAAAGACAGACCCCACCCCCTCTTCTCTCATCTCTATCCCTACGGAAAAGTGTGTAATGGTCAAGTGCTACGAAGCTCGAGGGTATGTTAGGCGTAAGCCAAGTCTCAGATACGGCTATGATATGAAAGGAACAGGACTTAAAGTGATGTGTGAATTCATGGTAGTGGGCAGGTAAGGACTGAGCATTAACGTGACAAATATTTAAGGTTTCCATTCAAAAAGTGATAGGTAAAGTTCCAATATAGTTAGACGTAAAAGTGTCTGAGATACGTTAAAAGATCGAGAAAACCTTTCCATAACGTTAAAGTGAAAGAGACTAAGAACCAACAGAATCCAGTTATCATGATTACATTTGATAAAAGTGAAAAACGCACATAACAAAGTAAAAATTATTAATTTCGTAAGCGGTACTATACTTAATATATAGAAATAGTGCATAAGAAGGATAAATTTGCAATGACGGTGCGAAACTGGATAAGCGCAGTGAACACGCAGATAGCAAGAGAAAAGAAAAAAGTTGCGTACTAAGAGGAAAAAAAACAAAATCGAGTAACCTTATTTTGAAAATTTAGATAGGTACAATGTGAGAAATTCAGAAGTATCGAAGTAATCGGAGTTAATAGAAGGTAAAGAGCAATAATCAAAAACATATATTTACCAGTATATAAGTAGCATTTCAAATAGGGTAGAGCTAAGGTTGGAGAGGGGAAAATCAAATAAATAATGGAATCAGACAGTGGTTGCTATTGCAGTCCTTCAAGAGATTGTATATTCGACAAGTAAATTCTAGGCGAACCGTCCTTCTTTCGACAGAAAATTTTTCCGCCGGAAATCCAAAGGTATTTGATCTTTCCCTCTCTGCGAAGACCTAGAGCAATGGCATAAATTTTCCTGTTGAGTGAAGTGAGCGCCTCACGAAGGTAGATAAAGCGTTTCTCGTTGTCTGCCCATCCAATGTTTGAGGTTGAAAAGTCTCTCTTAATCTTACGCCTCTCGATCAGCTTATCCCGTATTGCTTGTCTGCAGAACTTGGCTACTATGATCGGGGGAGGGGGGGGAAGAATTAGTTGGAGGAGGCGCCTTAATTATCCTGTAGAGCTTGACAACGTCATCCTTTTGAAGAGTAACGTCGAGAGCTCTGGCGATAGAGTCCAAGGTGGCAGCAAGGTCCTCATTGGGCTTCATGGGGAGACCATGAATTTCCAAGGTAGCATGCAGCGCCGCTTGTTCATTGACATTTAGCGCATGCTCCAATGTAACCACTTTGGCTTTCAATTCTTTAGCCTCCTTCTTGACGTCATCAATTTCCGCCACTTGTAATACAGAACCAGCTTCAAGTGTGTTAATACGCTCGCTATTCACACTGACTTCCAACTTGATTTGTGTAAGGGTGGAATTTAATTTGTCATTAAATTCTTGCTGTCGAGTTTCAAATTCTGTAATTCTCGTCAAAATTTCGCGTGACTGCGCAAGCGCTTCATTTTGTCCGTCGGAGACCACTTTACGCAAGAATTCAGCAAGACCAGGGGGTAGGGTTGCCGCAATTTCAGAGGTAGAGACAAAGGTAGAAGTGGGAGGAACAACTCCTGTATTACCGACATCCTGGCAGTGGGTATTGTAGACATTCGCACTTTCGTCAGAGTTGGGCATAATGGTAGCAGGGACTGCGGTAGAGGTGGCACAAGTGGGCAACGATGCACATGCCTTGCAAATATAGTCAACTTGGCCTTTTTTAAGTTTCTCAAATGATTTTTTGGTGATTCCAAAAGTAGCACAGTTCAGGTGAATTAAAATGCCACACTTCACACAGGCAAGAACTTCAGATTCACCTCTGGTTATCACTATCTGAGACTCCGAACACACAGCCATAGTTCAGCAGGAAAGGCGACCGTACACGTTACGTATATACAACCAAGTGAGATGTAACAAAACTTCAATGCACTATGAGGCAAGCCAAAAACACTCTCCCGAAATGTACATTTCAAAATAATAAAAAACTGTATAACTCATATAATAACTGAAAGTTCAAGAGAAGCGCGACAGAGCGACCGAAAGCGACCATTCCTTGCCAATTTTTTATTATACAATTAACGCACCTATTCAATGCATGCCTTAAACTAGGCTACTTCCCCTCTAAATGGAAGAAGGCAAAAATCTTGCCTATCTACAAACCTGGAAAGGAAAAAACTTCACCTCAAAGTTACAGACCAATTAGCTTGTTACCCACACTCAGTAAAATCTTTGAATCAATAATTCTTAATAGAATACACGAACATGAGAAAAAATCGAAAAACATAATTGAAGAGCAATTTGGCTTTAAAGCAGGACACTGGACAGTTCAACAGCTTGCTCGACTCACTGATTACATTAGTATGAATTTTAACATTAAGCATAGTACAACCGCTCTTTTTCTCGATATGGAAAAGGCGTTTGATACCGTTTGGCACAAGGGGCTGATTGCAAAATTAGAAAATTACAAGGTTCCTCACTACCTAGTCAGAGTAATTGATAAATATCTTTGTAATAGAACCTTCGTGGTAGAAATTAATGATAAGAGCTCGTCTGATAGAACTATTGTAGCAGGAGTCCCCCAAGGATCCGTGTTAGGGCCAGTTCTATTCTTATACTATATTAATGATATGCCAAAATCTGAAAAAGTAAAAATAGCCTTATTCGCCGATGATACAGTAGTATATTCTGAATCGAGACGTAAGAAACTAGCGATAACCAAACTACAGGAATATGTCTACGAGTTAGAGAAATATTACCATAGATGGAAACTAAAAATTAACACAGACAAGACTGAACTTGTGATATTCTCTCATAACATATCGGACACTAAATTTCCCGAACTCACACTCTATGGCACAGTTATAAAGCCCACGAAAGAAGCGACGTACTTAGGAGTTATATTAGATTCTAAGCTTAGTTTCTCTAGCCATGCGAAAAAAGCGTACAGCAAAGCCTGTGCTGCTATAGGATCTCTATATTCACTTCTATGTAGAAAAAGCAAAATGAACACCTCGAATAAACTCACAGTTTATAAAATGATAGTTAGACCGACAATGTTATATGCGGCACCTATATGGAGCAATACCTTTAAAACTCACATCAATAAGTTACAAATTGCGCAAAATAAATGCTTAAGAATGGCACTTAATGCCCCTAGGAAAACAAAAATTGCTGAGCTCCATAATAAACTCCAAATTTCAAAAATTCATGAAGAAATGTTTAATCAAAGTAGAGAGTTCTATGCCAATAAACTCTCTACACTGCCGATCCTGAAGGGTACTGCCTCGTTAAGATATGAGGACGCACCCTTCAAGGTAAAGTACAAATTACCGCAACACTCACTACAAAATATTTAGTTATTTAACTCATCATCACAAAACTCGCTCTTTAGCAATTAAGTCACGCTGTAAATAGTGTAAATAGGATAGGTTAGGCAATAATATATGAACATCGACACAACATCTGCTAGGTTTTTTAAAAATTTTTCCTAAGTAAATCCATACAAAAGCTTCCTAATAAAAGTATCAATACTACCACTTCGATCATACCAACTAATTCAGGGTTAAGTCGTTTCAGATAGGCACCAAATATGTTAAGAAATACTCCATGATATGTATGTATCCTCAAAAATTATGAATAATAAAAACATTTTGAACTTGAACTTGAACTTGAAAAATACCATTCTGAAATCTTGTGCCCAAATAGCCAGGATCTCAGGGTGAACACCTTGTGGGAAGGTCTGAGGATTGCATCCTCTCCTACCTTGCCACACAACTTCACCCAACTTCCAAAAGCGAAGTACTCTGAAAAAGAGTTAAAGGCGATCATATTGTCTTGAACTGTTTACGCAGAGTATTCAATTTTGTGAGTGTGATTCTGTGGAAAGAGCGGACGGGAATACTGGAGGCCTTATGGCCAACAGTGCTAACAAAATGGACCACGGCATATGGGAACCCGTAGTCAGAAACAGTACGAGCAACCCAGAAGAAGCAAACCTGAAAATTTCCAACAAAATCGATCTACTAGTGTGCATATGGACACCAATGACGCTGACAGCATCACATCTGATAATGAATCTGAAGTCACAGAACTGAAGTCAAATCCAAACCTCCACCACCAATTATCGTCAAATCTGAGATAGAGGATCTACAAGCGCTTCTGAAAGCACTCAAAGCGAGGATGGAAGTTCCACCTACCCTCAAAATAAACAATGGGACATACACCTTCAAACCTCATAACATGCAGGATCATGCTGCACTGGTCCAGATCTTCACAAAAAACAAACTCAACTTCCATACGTATGCCGAAAAGGAGGGGAAATCACTAAAAATGGTCATCAAAGGCTTGCCTGACCTACCAATTGAAGACATCATCGAAGACCTACGTGAACAAGGTTTCTCAGGTGGTAAATGTATTAAAATGAAGCAGAAAAGGGTTGACTCTAAGCAAACGGACTCATATAAAACTGATGCTAGGCAAGCTGATTCGGACAGAACTGATTCAAGGAAAACTCATCCTTTTTACCTCATCACTCTGAGCCCAGACACAAAAATTGGCAGCGTCTATAAGATTAAATACATCTTCTACATCAAGGTTAAAATCGAGCGATACAGAAATCCCATAGGTGTCACCCAATGCCATAGGTGCCAGGGTTTCGGACATGGCACCTCCCACTGCAATCATCCTCCAAACTGCGTCAAGTGTGGTGGACCACACCTTACTAATGGCTGTAAGAAGGAACGAACGAGTGAACCGGCCTGCGTGAACTGTAAAGGAGCGCACACTGCAAACTACAGGAAATGTCCAAAATACGTTGATCACATGAACAAAATTGCGCTGAGGAAGAGCCAAGGGAAGGTGAACATCCAGTCGAGCAGACCTCTACCCTCTACCCTACAGAAAAACTTTAAAACCCGATGCAACCTGCAGCAACCCAACCACTGACATCTATCTCCAGCTCAACTCAACTTGTAAGTAGCATAAGTAATGAAATTAATACCCTAAATGAACAAATCGATCTTGCCGAATTTGTATGCCTGCTTCAGAATTTGAATAGGTCACTCTCAAACTGCAAAAATAAAATTGAAAAATTCACTGTAATAACTCAAACACTGCTCGATTATGACTCAGACGCAAGACAGGCGTAATAAATTACTGTATAAAAATAAAATACTGTATAAAAAATAAATAAATTACATACTGGAATGCTAATGGACTTACTGAGAATATTCTAGAAGTTTCGACATTTTTGAACACGCATGAGATTGATGTAATGTTGATCTGCGAAACCAAATTTAAAAACAAATCTAAGTAAAAAGTACCTGGGTATAATTTAGTTAGGCAGGATAGAGCTGATAACAGCGGGGGAGGGGGCGTAGCCATACTAATTACAAAGGGCATAATTTTTCATAAAATTGACGACACTAATACACATGAAATGGAAGCCGTCGGTATTAATTTGAAAAATAACCTAAAAATTATTTCTGTGTACTCTCCACCTCGATCTACCTTAATAGCATTAGAATTAGATAAACTCTTTGCTTTAAAAACAAAAGTTCTAATTGCAGGGGATTTAAGTGCCAAAAACTCGGCGTGGAATTGCAGTACAAATAATAAAAATGGTAACTTTCCATTTAAATATATTAACAGTCACCCTTATAATCAAGAATATCCTGCGGGCCACACACTTTTTCCCTATAATTACTCAGCCCCTCCCAGTACTGTAGATATTGCCCTAACAAAAAATATTCAAAACCTTATTAGCATTGAAACTAAAAACGAACTTCATTCAGATCAGATTCCTGTAATAATAGAACTAAAAAATTCAGAAAACATCCTAGTAAAACGTAATACCTTTTTAAATTATAAAAAGCTAACTGGAAGGGATTCAGAGAGCATGTAAACTCCAACATTTCAACGAGTGGTATACCTAAAACTAAAGAGGAAGTAGATAAAAAGCATTAATGACTTGACAATCACTATAAATGAAGCAATCTCGGATAACATTCCATCAATTCAGCCGTTCGATATTAAATTCTTTATACCGGCCCATATTAAACAATTAATTCAAGATAGAAATAAAATTAGAAAAGCATGGCAAAGAAGTAGATACTCATACCGGAAAAGCATTGCTAACAGATTAACTAAAATAATCAAAAGGGAACAAACCTTACACAGAAATAATAACTGGTCTAATAAATTAAAAACTTTAAAAGTTAAAGATAACTCACTCTGGAAGTTGACCAAAATAATGAAAGGAAATCGCTCCAATGTAATTCCAATACTGCATGGCCCGCAAGGATTAGTTTTTGAAGATAAGGATAAGGCCAATTTTCTAGCATTCCAGTATGAGAAAGTACACTTAATGACCAAAGACATGAGTGATGAAGCCACTAGGAAACTAGTTAATCATTGTTATATAAAATAAAACCCCTGGCTGCGATAATATCTCAAATAGAATTCTTAAGAATATGCCCAATAAAATAATAGTTCAAATCACTTATATTTTCAATGCATGTTTTATATTATCCTATTTCCGAACTGAGTGGAAAAATGCAACTATCCTACCGATATATAAGGCAGAAAAAGAAAAAATCATTCCCCAAAGTTACCGACCAATAAGTTTGCTTCCGACAATTAGTAAAATATTTGAACGAATTATCTATAATAGATTATGGGACCATGAAAGTAAACACAGGCAAATAATACCTGAACAATTTGGGTTTCGACATAGACATAGTACAGTTCATCAATTAGTAAGACTAATCAATCATATAACATAAGTACAAATTTTAATGTAAATAAATGTACCTCGGTTCTACTGCTACATTTAGAGAAAGCATTCGACACAGTCTGGCATAAGGGCCTAATATACAAATTGCAGAAATTAAATATTCCCTTATATTTAATTAAACTTACCATTAGCTACCTGCAGAACAGGAAATTTCGAGTAAAAGTAAATAAAACTCATTCTGATTGCCATTATGCCAAGACTGGTGTACCGCAAGGGTCCATATTGGGTCCAAGATATTTGATATATTATATAAATGACATATTATCGACCAAAGAAACTAATAAGGCCCTGTTCGCCGAAGATACAGCTATTTTTGCAAGTTCTTATCAAAGGGACATGTTTATTAAATATTTACAAAGACATGCAGTGATATTAGAAAAATACTTTAAAATATAAAAACTTAAGATTAATGTTGAAAAGACTGAAATGATAGTATTTGGGAAAAGAAAGTACAAAGGCACACCCCTAGTTATAAGCATATTTAACCCTCAAACGGCACACTAGTGCGAATTCGCACCAGCAAAAATTTCAAAGTGCTGATATTCTTTCTAGAACTATTTTCAAGATCTCTCCCCACTACGTTAAATATGTCCATACATCCATAAATACACGACGCGTAAACAGATATTCATCCGCCTGCGATCAGCCGAGTAAGTCACTGTAAAAGTTTTAAGTGGTGCAAATTCGCACTAGTGTGCCGTTAGAAGGTGCCAAGTCGTGCTTTATGAAAAATTGTGAAACGGTGTTTCTCTGCCTGAAACAAGATCTTTCATAAAAAGGTAAGTTAATTTGTTCATAACGATAACTATAAATAAAAATAAATATTATAAACAATAATAAACAACATTTCATATACCAGAAAAAATGTTGCATGCAAAGCACAAATTTTACAAATACTCACTAATGTTAGACTCTAAATTGATATGATAATATTTTTTCAACAATCTTTTTTTTTTATATTAAGAATGGCTGAGTAAGGACGTCGTTACAATTTGCGAACTTCTAGGACTGTTCTACTGGCATTAGCAGAGGAGTCTGAAGACGATGTGCGTCGATCACAGAGCTTCTGTCTGCGTTGACTGCATTGGTTTTAATGAATAATGTTCAATGATGTTTGTCATAAGAGTAATATTTTCACAATAAAATAATATTGATTTTGTCTAAAACATAGGTAATAAAACTTTGTTCTTTTCTCTAAATATTCTATGTACTTTTACTCTTTCCTAACGCACCCTCACATCGTACATCACCGCCCTGACACAGTTCACTGATCAATCTTTTTACCAAACAGCCACATGAAGAGCTTCACGAAGTCATTATAAAATGAATATTTTCACAATTTGACATGAAAAACACTATTTTTGCAATAATATGCTTGTATACTACAAAAATAACAATGTGTGCTGTCCTGCACTCGTGATATACTTCATACGAAAATACCGAAAATCTGACACATCGGGAAAAATACTTAATATAATTTTATCGAATTGGCATATTTTTTTATGAAAGAACATCTATTTAAATAAAGAATCGCGTTAGTTTCGTTTCAATACCTTTAATTTTGAAAAAAATATGTTTTTTTGTGGAAAATGTCTATTTTTCAAGAACACCTTTTTTTAATAACAATTTTTTTATAAGTTGATATAATTTTCGATGAATTTAAGCTGGCCCAACGGATTGGACGAGAAATTTTACCCCAAAATCATATATTTATACGCATGTTTTGAACTTTATTTTCATCTTAAAATATTCAGCTGAAATCACAAAATCCCAATTCGCACTAGTGTGCCGTTTACATATGCTGGGTTGAAGTGTGCCGTTTGAGGGTTAACCATAACGTCGAAATTAGTAAATCTGTTAAATACCTAGGACAAAATTTAGATAAAACCCTTACGTTTAGAAAACACACTACTGAAGCATGTAAGAAAGGATACAAATCCATAGGTATGATCTACCCTCTACTGTGTAAGGGAAGTGGCTTAAGCGAAAATAACAAACTGATTATTTATAAAACAATTATAAGACCTATAATGTTGTATGCAGCTCCCATCTGGAGCAGCACACGTAAATCTAAATACGACAACTTGCAAAGGCTTCAAAACAAATGCCTAAAAATGATAGACGATACTACAAAAATTAAGGAGCTACATGATAAATTCTCTATTAAGTATATTCGAGATCATGTTTATTAGAGTGGTCCAAAAAAGGCGACTGTTTAAATGTTCATGGGCGCGTGGAAATTCGTATAGCCTAGGAAAGATCAGAATATGCCTATTTTTTTGTTTCGTTGTAGAGTCATTTTTCAGCTTGCTAAAAGCAATTGTTTCTCTTATGGAGTTTAACATGTAAAAATACAACTTTTTTTTCAAGTTCAATTTTTCATAAGAAGTTATGAAACAATTTATTCAATATTGGAGTTATTTGTTCTCCGAGATTTCAAGATGGATTTAGTCAACTTTTCATATTTCAGAAAAAAATATTATGTAACAATTCTACAACGGGGAGAAATCTACCAGAATTTCAATATTTGCAGAATTTGGTGAACGCTTTGCACGCTTTGGTGAAGTTTGTGTGGAGTGAAATTTTTACAGAGTATACTTTGAACCCCTCAGAATAAATTTGGAAAAGAACAACTGAAATGGTCAAAGCTTTATATTAAACCAAGGCGTTTGAAAAATAGGTAAAAACTGATAATTTAACTATAGGTTCACCCGTAGGCTATACAGGTGAAGCGTTTATAGCGACTGTCATAAACGGCTAAGTCGAACCTATTCTATTGGAAATTCGAAATACAAATTGACCCGAAAGAGAGTGGCAGAACTCGGCAAACCAGGTAAAGGCACGAACACGCCATAAAATCATAAATAACTCAAAACCAAGCCAAGCAGGTGAATCCTTAGAGTGGACTCACAGTTTTATCACTTTTACATTAAATGAACAAAAATTTTTAAAACATTTTAGCAAGCTGCAAAATAACTCCACAACGAAACAAAAAAACAGGTATATTCTGATTTTTCCTAGGCTATAGGAATTTCCACGCGCCCATGAACATTTAAACAGACGCATTTTTTGGACCACTCTAATGTTTATACCTTAACCAAAAATTTCTACGAAAACCAATTGAATGACATCGAGTCAATTAGAAACATCCCTCTAATAAATAACGAAACTGCGCATTTCAGAATAAAAAATAAACTGCCACATCATATGTTACTCTAAGGTGGGATTTAAGTTAAAAAGCATCGCCTTTATCTATGTAAATATTGTATAGTCCTCTTTAGGTTAAGCTTTATTAAAATTTATCAGGTTTTTATTAAAAATTTCTCCTGATTTCTATCTCATTGAATAAGTGCAATACCACTTGGCACATGTGAAATATCACCATTACAACTCATAATTAAAGTAGGCTTATTCCAAACAGGATAGATACTCCAAATAAGAATTCACATATGTATACACTATTTATGTACAATTACTGATTAATAAATACGTTTTATGGAAAAAAAGAAAAGAAAAATACCATTCTGAAATCTTGTGCCCAAATAGCCAGGATCTCAGGGTGAACACCTTATGGGAAGGTCTGAGGATTGCATCCTCTCCTACCTTGCCACACAACTTCACCCAACTTCCAAAAGCGAAGCACACTGAAAAAGAGTTAAAGGCGATCATGTTGTCTTGAACTGTTTACGCAGAGTATTCAATTTTTTGAGTGTGATTCTGACGCTTTCGGGCAACGTGAACGAACACTTTGCGCGTTTTGAGACTCGTGAGGAAAATCACTTTGAGTGGAAATAAAATACGAGATATCTTTTTTTCTTTGAGAATTATCTCATTTGATTATCGAGCTAAGCCGAGGTTGTCCCAAAGCCCAAGGTCCACATAATTAAATGCCATAATCCAGAAATACTAAAAATTGTGATTACTAGATTTACGATCAATAAGAGGAGTTACACTGCTCGAAACATGGTCGAGAAAATCTAGGAAAACAAGTTTTAGGACGAAATAAAATATTTCATGCTAAATGCCTCTCTTTACGATTTGAGGATCGTAAATTCCTCAAAAGCTGGAAAGCAATTTGGAAAATTCTTTGCTTCTCTCCGAACTCTCTCTCTCCCTCGCCAGTGGCCTACCTGAGATTTGAACTCTCCATAGCTCATGTGGCAGGGCTCGAGCGTGCCTTGACGGCCCCGTAGGGATTATCTCCGTGCCCCTGATTGACAGGTCGTAGACTCATCAGCGATTTCATTATTACGTGCATTACACGAGAATATTAAATTTATTATATTTTGACACTCATTTATAAATTAAATAGGGAAGTCTAAAACACAGGTGTCTTTCTTCTATAAGTCGAGGCCTCAAAGAGATCAGTGTAAAATAAAAATAAATTGATCTCCCTCAGAGACGTCCTCTTTGAGAAAATCGAATACCTTGTAAAAGAAAGACTAATTTTAGAACTAGCATTAATTGATTATCAATTAATTCGCGAATATATTAAATAATTTAGAGAATTTTTATGTTTCGGTAGTATTTAAAAGAGAGAGAAGAACTTAAGACTGCCCGAAGTGCAGCACCACTTATACGAATCATTATCTCAATAAATATCCTTATTTTAGTGCATTGATTAATTATAAAACTATCTTTATTATTGTTTATTAAAAATCATCACTTTATTGCATATGAATCTTCTAGATTAGAGTAGGAAGTGGCTTCTGCCATTATGTAGGGACCTGTTTGTAAAAATAGATTAGTGCAGGCTTAAGAAATAAAACAAATATCAAGCGTAATTCAGAATCTTATTCTTCCTCCATGAAAGTTCCTTATTTCTTATTGTATGTCAGAATTTATTAATTAAGACAGTAAGTTAACTTAGCCGCAAAAAGCCGGCAGTTACAATATATATATATATATATATATATATATATATATATAAGAAAATAAATCACGTTTTCTCAACCACTTCCAAATAAATCATAAATGTTCATTTTAAAAATAATACAAGGAAAATACTTCTGAAAATTTCCACAAAGGACTGGAAAGGGGATGGGGATCAACAGCACATGTTGATGAAAAAAGGAATTAAAGACTACTCTTATTTATATATTATTTTTTCTATTTACTTGTTGCTTCCTCATAGAGGGAGGTTTATAATTACCTAAATTTTCAAATGCACTTTTTTGAGATATTTCGATATAATTCTACCCCATCAGGAGCTCGAAAATACAATTTTAAAAAATGTAAACTTTTGTCTGTTCACCATATCTCGAATTCACCGTATCATGAAATTTTGACGAATTGTAGCTCTAATTGATATTCAGGTCTGATAAGATTGGGCAGATTTTTTAATTTTATTTAATTTTTTGTTGTTGACAAAACAACCATTAGATTCCAAATACCTAATATAATAATAATATATATAATATATATATATATAATAATAATACGTTCGCGAAAATGATTTTCTTTATCAAAACTGTAAAATACATCTCGTCTTATTTCAGTGTAACAATTACTTCTATAGAATTCTTCGTCACTAACAATTAAATCATCAGAATTCAACTTAGATTCTTTGGAGTTCTATAGAATTCACCAGAAACCCAGAATGTACCTCTATGTCATGTAACTTGATGCCTTTAAGACATCCTCTGGATCTTTTCATGTCTTTAAAATGTCCTCAGGAAGTCCTTAAGACGTTCGTCAAAAGGCGCCTATGGGACAAGCTTACGACTCGTGTGCCCACGGGGAATCCTTGAAATTCTTTGGAATTAATTCTAAATTCTTTGGTACTCCACTTTGAATTCTTTAAATTCCATTACGATTCTTTGCGTGAATTATATGGAATTTACTACAAATTTTATTAAATTCTTTATCACTCTCAATTAAATTTTCGGAATTTTTTTGATTTCGCTATGAATTCTTTGAAATTTACATTAAAGATTTTACAATTCGCCAATAATTTTTCAGAATTGTCCACGAATTCGTTGCAATCATTCGAAATTCACAATGTACTCTTCAGAATTCACCATGAATTCTCTGGGATTAACCCTAGAATATTTATAATGCTTTTTAAATCTTAAAAGTCCTTGGAATTTACTTTTAATCAGGGGAACATGGGGCAAAATGACGACAGGGGCAAAACGGGACGATGATTATATCTCCTCTGTGATGTGACGCCGACATTGGATTACGAGATTGGATGTTGATTCAATTCGAGAAGAGCATTTCGATTCCGGCCGGATCGGAGCTTAGTCAGTTCTCAAGTCGGAGTGTATTTAGTGGAGTGCTGTTTGCGCTAAGCGCAAATAGCTGAAGAGAAGTGAAATGGGTGACGACGACGACAATGTAAAAAATGACTCTAACAAGAGGCGGAAGACAGGAGATCGAGCAGGGGACGATATCTCAATACCAACGCAAAACAGATTTGGAATATTTGAAACCTCTGAAGAACAAAATGAAGTGGACATGGAGCAGGAAGATCAAGATCAACCATCGCAAACTAAAAAAGTAAGAGCACCGCCAATAGTAGTAACTGGAAGGACAAACCAGCCTACCAAATCTTTGGGAGAGATAAACGACACAACGCTAACTAAAAAATCTACTGGAAGATATACTCCTAGTGGATTTACAATCTATGCTGACAATATGGATAATTACAAAACAATGAAAGAAAATCTGGATCAACAAAAAATACCATATTACACGTATGCTACTCAAGAGGAAAAACCGAAGCATATTGTACTTAAAGGAATGGCTGATTGCAATCCAGACGCACTCAAAGAAGAAATTGAAGCCCAGGGAATCGAGGTACTGAGATGTATCCAACTTAAGCCGAAAGGGAAACCACCATATCCCTACCCTATCTATCTAATTACAGTCAAAAACTCCGTGGACCTGAAGGATGTAAGGAAAATCAAGTGCCCATACTATTTAAAAATAAGATGGGAGACATATAGGAGTACAAGGAAAGTTACACAGTGCCACAGGTGCCAAATGTTTGGGCACGGCACTACTCGCTGCCACAATAGTCCTAGGTGCGTCAAGTGCCTTAAGAATCTCTTGACAATCAACGGTGACAAGACAGCAGAGCAAAAACCTCAGTGCGTCAACTGCATCGGGTATCACCAGGGTGTCTCAAATATCAGGAACATCTTAGTAAAGTGACGGAAAAAAGAAACAGGATAAGCAGCAATAGAATGGGGATTGCTCCACAGTATACAGCAAGGGTTGACAATAGCAGTTTCCCTGAAATCAGAAAACGAAGGCCAGCAGAGACAACGCAAGAGAGGCGGACGAATGCGCAGACAACGCACAAGAGAGTTATGCGGCAAATTCACATTCAGAGAGCAGCGGTACCAGGGACAACGAGAAACGACTGGCTGAGAGGCAACCCAATCAACAAAAGCGTAGAACCTAAAGTCAGCGTCAAAAGTAAGCGATCCTCACTTTGATCGCTCACAACTCGTTCAAAAAAAATCGCGGAAAATTCTGGCCAGGTAAATGTGAAAGCTTAAGGTCTCCCAAAATGAAAGATATGTATATTGTTGTTCTAAAAAATTTTTTACGATGGCGCTGATGTAAAACTTGCCCAAAAACAAGGTTTTGGAGACAAGGTTTACTAATTACAGACAGTTTTTCAAAAAAATATCACATCGGAAAGAAATAATGATAGGAAGTTGTTTTATGGCTTAAGATGTGCAGTTTTGTAACACGATTGAAGTACAATTTGAAAAAATTAAATTAGATCAATATTTCGAAAAATAAACCTTTACGCATATTTCGGGATTTAATGAGAGTAGCCACCGTATTAAAAGTGTTAGAAAAAAAGTATCCATTTCACAACAATAGGGACCTCAGAAGGAAGGGGATACCGGCTCACCCGCTGGTCAAAAGCTGGGAGGGAAAAAGGCTGGGATGTCGGTACCCCTTCCTTCTGAGATCCCTATTGTTGTGAAATAGATACTTTTTTTCTAACAGTTTTTGTACGGTGGCTACTTTGATTAAATCCCGAAATATGCGTAAAGGTTTATTTCGCGAAATATTGATGTAATTTCATTTTTTTCAAATTGTACTTCAATCGCCTTACAAAAGTGCACATCTTATGCCATAAAACAACTTCCTATCATTATATCTTTCCAAGATGATATGTTTGTGAAAAACGGTCTGTAATTAGTAAACAATGTCATATTTCGAAATTTGGAAAACTGCGTTGCATTCTGGACACCTTAAGGAGCGTCTGTGAATTTGTTCCGATTATTCAAGACGTCTAGCTCGTTTTGGGAAGCCTCGAAAGTCGAGGCTTAAAAAAAGTACCTCCAAAACCCTGTTTTTTGGCACGTTTTACATCAGCACTATCGTAAAAAAATTTTCCGAACAACAATATACATATCTTTCAATTCGGGAGACCTTAAGCTTTCACGTTTACCTGACCAGAATTTACTGCGATTTTTTTTGAACGAGTTGTGAGCGATCAAAGAGAGGGTCGCGTACTTTTGACGCCGACTTTAGTCTAGGTCTAGAACATCAGATGAGTAGTTTCCAGGAATTAACACGTGAGTTCGAAATATTAAATAGCTTAGTCGATGTAGACAAACTTGTAGAGTCAGTGAGGCAACTCAATGCGCAGTTATCGCAAAATAGAAATCCATTAGCAGCTATTAAAATATTTTCTCAATTTGCAAAAAATGCCAGTAAATAGAAAAACTATTAATAAACTAAAAATTGCCCATTGGAATGCCAATGGAATTTCAAATAAGTATATAGAGTTGCGGGAATTTCTCAACAAACACAAAATTGATATAATGCTTATAAATGAAACTAAGCTTAGTGATAAATCTAGATACTTTGGATATAGAGGGTACACCAGTTACAGAAAGGACAGCGATAGGCAAGGAGGCGGACTCCTCATATTAGCCAAAAACAATACACCGGCACAAGAAGTTATTGTTAATACTATAAGGATGGAGAGCATGGGCATCAAACTAAAAAATAATTTAATATTAATCGCGGCTTATGACCCACCTAATAAAACTATTAGCTTAGATCTTAGATGAACTCAATACAATGTTAAACACGGGCACAAAAATCTTGGTAATAATAGCGGATTTTAATGCAAAGCATACTAGCTGGAACTGCAATCAAAATAATGCAATTGGGAAATTCTTATATAATTTTGTAAACAGTAAGGGTTATCGACTGGTAGCACCAGATGGCTATACACTTTATCCGTGTAATTATCTGGCTGCTCCTTCCACAGTAGATATCGGCATAAATAAAAACATAAACCACGTAGTAAACGCTGAAGTAATAAATGAGCTAAATTCAGATCACCTGCCAGTAACAGTAGAAATAAGCAACGAAAAATTAGAAGTAATCAACAAAACCTTCCTCAATTATAAACTAGCTGATTGGGATAAATTTAGAACAGAAATAGCTGAAAAATTAATCATAAATCCAAAAATAGATACTAACGAACAAATAGAACAGGAAGTGCAAAAGCTCACTAACCTAATCCAGATAACAATGAAGAAACACATTCCGCAATCCTCTTTCAATAGTACAGGGTCAACGCTACCGAGAGACATTAAACAACTAATGAAACTTCGTAACAAATTAAGAAATATTGCACATATAGAAAACAAAGCAAAGAAATCAATAAAATCAAAAATAGATTGTCAAAAACTATAAATCGGAAAATTAAAGACCACTCTAACGATAACTGTACTAAAAAACTTGATCAGCTAACAGTTAAAGACAACTCGTTGTGGAAAATCACGAAAAGTATAAAAAATAAGATAGCAGCAATACCCACTCTGCATGGAAAGATGGGCTTGCTTTTGGGAATGAAGAAAAGGCTAGAGAATTAGGGGAACAATTTGAATCGGTGCATCACATAACTGAAGACCTAGGAGACTATGAAACAGAAAGAATAGTAAATAATACCTATACATACATACATTAATTAGCAGTTCGAACTCGAAAGTTCATTGCCTCACTACCCGATTCGGGTAGTGTTTCTAGGTGGATATTTACTACCAATGTGGTCCCACCACACCCACGACTGGCCAACAGCACGCAATATTCCTGAACGGTCACCCATCCAAGTACTAACCGCGCCCAACAATGCTTAACTTCAGTGATCTTACGAGAACTGGTGTTTTCAACGTGGTATCGCCGTTGGCAAAAAAAATAATACCTATAATAGTGTTAAAACACAAAAAGTTATAGCCAAAGATATCAATTTAACAACTCCTAAAGAAATTAGGAAAATAATACAAAATACTAAATCCAAAAAAGCACCTGGCTACGATGAAATACAAAATATCAAAATATAGTACACAAAAATCTGCCTAAAAATCAATAGTACACTTAACTTATATATTCAATAGTTGGCTTAAAAATTCCGACTTTCCAAGAAACTGGAAAATGGCAATAATCCTACGTATCCAAAAGCCGGGGAAAAATAAATTATTCCCACAAAACTACCGCCCAATTAGCCTACTGTCAACCATTAGTAAAGTTTTTGAAAGGGTAATATTAAACAGATTCAAAAACCACGAAGCAGAACACAAACAACTAATTCGTGAGCAGTTTGGTTTTAGGGAACGTAGAAGCACAGTCCATCAGCTAGCAATTTGAACAGATTATATAAGTACTGATTATAACACAAATCACTCTACAGCGGTAGCATACCTAGATATAGAAAAGGCCTTTGACATTGTGGCACAAGGGCCTTGTCCATAAGCTAGCTCAACTAAATTATCCAACATATCTAATTAAGATTATTGAAAGCTACTTGAAAAACAAAACCTTTAAAGTCCAGGTTAATAACACAACATCAGATATATACATAGTAGTGGCCGGTGTACCCCAGGTATCCATACTGGGACCTGTACTCTTTATAGTTTATACTCTATATAAATGATATACCTAAATCTTTTAACACAAGAATTATGCTGTTTGCGGATGATACTGCAATTGCAGCTAAATCTTGGAGTAAGAAACAAGCAAATCTTTCTGTGGAAAGGCATATAAAAGTAATGCTGGCATTTTTTGACAAATCGAAACTGAAAGTGAACACAACCAAAACAGAATTTGTGATATATAGTAAAAAGCGTAAA
>CAKNYM010052529.1:36270-106943 GCA_932195095.1 Andricus curvator
AAAACAAAACACATGTTCGAAACTTCAAACACGTGTTGACATCGTTGACATGGCAACCGCCAGTGCGCATGTGCACGACCGTGCATACGAGTTTTCATTCGTGGCAAGCATTAACGAATTCTTGGACGTCGCTGGTCCCACTCCCCACTTGCAGGGATACTACTCCTTACTATTCCTTCGTGGTTTCTAGGTTGATAACTTGTAGTAAATAACTACAAGTGTGGGCTCACCACACCCACGATGTGCCAACAGCACTCAAGTTTTCTCGAATGGTCACCCATCCAAGTGCTAACGGCGCCCAATGCTGCTTAACTTCAGTGATCTGACGAGAACTGGTTTTTTCAGCGTGGTATGGCTGTTGGCAAGGTGTTAATGGTCAACTCAATTTACCAAAAGATATCTACTTAAATATAGTTTACAAATTTGTAAAAGTTAGCAATTTTTTAAAAATGTGTTATTGGTTCGGACTATTACTTTCTTCTATTTTGAAAAATGGAATAATCTGAATAGATTGGTTCTAAATCAACCCACAAAACTAATGCAGTTGAATTTCGGTGATCCCATATATGGCCTGATAAACACTTCTAATTTTCAACTTACGAAGTCAAGTAACATATCGTTGAAATCGCCAAGAAACGTAGATTTCGAATATAATATTTCCAAATTGCTAATTGCAAAATTAAAAAAATTTTATGTTTCGTATTTTATTCCTTATTAGTACAAAGGACCCCCCGCTGACATGGGTCGACGACAGACGCTGGCGAGCACTCAGCTAGTTGAGGGGAAGGTCGGTAGTGGGGGTAATGCAAGCAGGTAAACGGCGATGAAATGGGCACTGCCCACTTTTATGGCCGAGCTGATGAGCGCCCCGCCCCGAAAATTAAACAGCTTAAGTCGTAGACCAGTCAAATTTCAAAAATTTACTCAGATTTGTTTTCATTATTGCAGGCTTATTTACATTTTTCCTAATCTGCTTTTTCAGAAAATTCGATCTTCAACCTTCGATGAAAATATTGTTAAAATTTCAGGATAAGATACATATTATTAAGGCCGTTATTAGGCTTTGAAAACAGTAGAAAACAGTGAAAATGGCACTTTTCAAGCAACCGTAATTAATGTTTTTTATGAATTTTTCATTGAAAAAAAGTTTGTATGTGGATTCTGAGAACCTCAAGAACAACATATTAAAAGTTCAAAGTAAAAAGTGGGTAACTTCGTGGTTAAAATCTTAAATGAAAAAAAAGTTGAGTTTTCCCATGTTAATTACATAAGAACTTCAAAGACGATGGGCCACCTCTAAATATTGTTTAAAATTAAAAAAAAAAAATCTGGCTTCTACAATCGCATAAACTACCGTTATTTGCCCTTCACTCCTAAGAAACCCAAAAGTGTTTTTTTCTGGTCACCCTAACGTACACCTGGTGTAAAGGAAACAACCGCAGTGTAATTGACTTTGTTATTGCGGATGAAAGACTAAGAGAACTAGTCAAAGATACAAGAGTCATGAGGGGTTCCGAATGCAATACTGATCATTACCTTATAGTCTCTGAAATAAACTTAGGGCGGGGATGGAGAAGAAAGAGAACAGAAAGAACGAAACAAACGCGAATAAAGATTGAAAATTTACAGAAACCGGAAGTGCGAATAGAGTTTCAAAATAAGTTAAGCGAACTCATAGATAGGGCAACTTGGGAAGCGCTTATAAGCAATGAAGATATAGAGGGCGCGTGGACTTTGTTACGGGATATCATTGTTAAAACTGCAATTGAAGTGTGTGATACGGCGGTTGTAGGAAGAAAATCTGGTGATTCATGGTGGAATGATGAAATTGAGGCAGCCCAAAAAGAAAAGAAAGAAGCGCACAACAAAACGCTGAACATGACAGGTCTTAGCGATGAGGAGAGAAATAGGCTCAAAAATGATTACAGGCACAAAAATAGGAAAGTTAAACAACTAGTCAAAGAGAGTAAAGAGAAAATCAGAGCAGAAGAAGAGAACAAAATAAAAAACTACTTTGAAGGAATTATGAAACTATTATATAAACAGTTGAAGGAAAGTAAAAGTACAGAGTTTGTCAGCATGAGAAACAGCAAAGGTGAAATGTTATATGATATAGACGAGATAGTAGTCGCTTTAAAAGACTCTTTTAAAGAATTATTAGGAGGTGAAGATATAGGACAATAAAACTGCGACATAGAACATAACGCATTAGAAAACCCAATTGAAAAAGTCTGTGTCACTGAGGTCAGAGACATAATTAAGAACTTGAAAAACGGTAAGGCTGCTGGTATAGACAGTATTAGCGCTGAAATGCTTAAATACGGTGGCGAGTACATACCTCACAGGTTGTGCGAATTGATAAATTTATGTATCGAGACGGGGAAAGTCCCAGACGATTGGAAAAAAGCGATTATCGTACCAATATACAGAAGAAAGGGAGATAAAAGCAACTGTAGTAATTACAGAGGTATCAGCCTACTAAGTACCGTAAGTAAAATATACTCAAAAATACTTATTTGTAGGGTAATGAAAATCACAGAAGAAAATATATGGGAAGTCCAAAGTGGATTTATGCCAGGAAGATCATGTACAGATCAGATATTTAGCCTAAGACAGATCACAGAAAAAAGCTTGAAAATAAGGAAAGAAAGTTTTCTGTGCATTTATTGACCTAGAAAAAGCATTTGACAAAGTAAATAGAAATAAACGTTGGGAAGTCCTTAAAGAGTACGGAGTAAATGGATGGCTCCTACAAGCAATAAAAACAATATATACAGGTAGTAAAGCGAGTGTAAGGGTAAATGGGAAACTGAGTGACTGGTTCGATATTATGCAAGGCGTAAAGCAAGGATGCGTTATGTCCTCATGGCTGTTTATTATATTCATATACAAGTGTCTAAGGATGGCCCTTTTCGACGAAGGTGTGGATCTCGAAACAGTAAGGGTGCGTGGGTTAGCGTTCGCAAATGATAAGGTTTTTATGGCAGAATCAATCGAAAACTTGCAAAGAATGTTGAACAAACTGAATACAAGCATAGCGAGTATGGGCCTCAAAATTAACGTAACTAAAACAAAAATAATGGTGTTTGAGGGAAAAAGTGAGAGAACAATGTGCAACATTGTCCTAAATGATGAGAGATCAGAACAAGTTGACAAGTACGTATATCTAGGTAGTCTATTCACTAGCGACGGAAAAATAGATGGGGAGTTAGGCGCATAAATAAGGGTAAGCAGGTTATCGGTAGAGCAGGGTCCATTCTAACAAATAAAAACATATCAAAAAAAGCTAAAATGGCCATACATAATTCTATATTCGTACCGACTGTAATATACGGTAGCGAGACATGGACCTGTCAAGAAAAGGACAGGAGTAAAATTAACACGATCGGTATGAAACCTCTGCGCATAATATGCGGGAAAACACTGATGGACAAAGTCCGAAACGAGACAATCCTCAAAGAATGTAGTACAGCAGAGACACTAGTTGACATATGGGAAAGAAATCAGTTAAGATGGTTCGGACATCTTGAAAGAATGAAAGATGAACGACTGACCAAACAAGTGTATAATGGTAAAGTAAATGGCAGAATGCCCAGAGGTAGACCGCCGAAAGAATGGGTAGAATCGTAGAGACATAAGAAGCCATAGAAACACAAGAGCTTGCATGAAAAAATGCATGGACGTGAAGGAAGCTAGAGTAGTATGCCAGGACAGAAAAGTGTGGCGACAAATAGTTTGTAAACAGAGTGACAGTAGAATGAATAACGCCTGAAACAAAGACCTTGGATACTAATGGGCCCAAGTGGGGAACCATACATAAAAATTTTGTGAGGCTCTTCAGTTGGGGTGATCGCTAGAGAGATTGATCAGCAACCTGGGTCGGAGCAGTGTTGCGGAATAAACGTGTCATTTAAATAAATAACACGAGAATTCCAGATCAATCTAAAATATCTATACCTAACACTTATATACCTATCTACCTCATACATATATACCTACCTACTTTATACCTATATACCCATATACACACTACTATTTTCCAACCGAGCAAGTCACGGCTACCCCGAAAGGGAAATGGCTTAATGGTATACTAATAAGTTGCCACATCAAACGTTATTATCAAAGTAAAGCGCGTCGACAATTAGCAAAAATTTGTAAATGTAATACGAAGTCGCGAAAATGCAGAGTTAGATAGAATAAGCGTAGGTTAGTTGTAAATATTGTACATAGTTTAAATCCATATAACGTTACTTAATCAGTTTTTATAAGACATTTTCCCGCAAGTACGACAAAGCCTGCAATTCCTTAGAATTACTATAGGTTTCAAAAATGTTGACCTCTCTACAAAAGTTTGAATAAGTCAGTGAAAAAAAAAATCTCTAAAGAACGTAACAAACTTCACTGTAAAGATAATTTTATTGTGAACAAATTCTCTAGGCATGGCACCGTCATCTATTAATTATAAATAAAGTTACAGTTGGACGAAGGTACAAAAACACGGTCAACAGCGTCAACTTCACGACAGTGAACTTTGACTTGTTATATTTTGTTGAAATATCAATAGAAATGAGGCGAACAAAATCAGGCGAAGACCTTATCTCAGCTCCAAGTTGTGTTAGAAAGCTCAGCTAAAGCTTGAAATAAGTAAAAAATTCAAATAAAACAACGACATAAGAAATAAAGTTTCAAAATTATTGAATAATTGGCTATTAGCAATTATTTTTCCTATGCTTTTTTTATGTGGCTTGGGGCGGCCAGTGTAACTGATCCAGGCAATATAATTGTCCGCTCCAGGATTCCCATTCAGTCTCTTTCACTCAGTCCCAAATCAGTAACTCTTCCAGAAGCCTGAAAATAAATACGGGTGCAACAAGTTATAACTGCCCAAAGGCGTCGAAAATATTTATTTTAATTATTAAGAAAATGGCAGTTGATGAAACCAATTCTTTGTAATTACACTTTGTTATTAATATAAACATTTACGTCTATTTTCTTTCTTATTTTCATATGAAGTTCATAATTTTTTCCAAACATTACAGATACACTACCAGCGGAAATTGTATACATTCCTATTTTTTGAGCTGTTGCGAATGTGACTTAATTTTTATAATATTAATATGAAAATTTGTTCCTCATGATAACGCGAAAGGTAATAAAATTCTCCGTCTGATAAGCCCAACTTGAAAGCAAAATCTCAATTTCATAAAAAAATAATGCAAAAAAACTTAAAATTTCGATATTTTCAAAAAAATGATCCAACTAGTAACTCCGAAAATAATAAACATTTTTGAAAGTTCTTGGATTTATTTTGAAGGTAATCATCCATCATTCTAACGTAGGGTCAAGGTTGGTGCAAGCAACTCGGAAATTTTCAAATAACTACGGTACTCGACACAACCTTTAACAAATTCAAAACAATAATATTTTTATAAATGTTACTATAACTTATTAAAATGTGAAAAATAATGATTTTTTGTTTAATTTTGTAAGCATTGACACATACTTGAAGTTTTGCAACTTCTTTGCATCAACTTCGATTCTAGAGCTCAATATATGTTATGTATGTAAAAAATTCTATCAAGCTGGTTCTATTATATTATTTGCAAAACTACGTCTTATTCTGAATAATTGAAAAAAAGTACATCTTAATATCATTAAAATTACCAAAGTTATGAAAATTCAAAGAAAGGAGGACAAAATTGTTCAATTTTGAATATCTCCTTAGATTTTTGAATTTTTAAACAATTATTTTATGTGTTTTCCAAACATCTCAGGGAACGGATACTAGAGTTTTCATCAAAATTACTAACAGTAGATGAAATTCTTCAGGTTAGTCGGTTTCTCCAATTGTATTTTTCATTTTCCTCTGGAAGTTTCTTACTTTTCTGGAGTGGAACTGTCAGCGTGAGAAGTTAAATTAATGTTTACAAGAGAATATCAGTTTCCTACGCCTTTGGCTTTTTTTTAGTTTTACCAAGTTACAGACATCAGGTAGCTGGTGGAAAGTGCCGAATAGTGAACCTCGACTGACATTGATGACTCCTTTTATGCGCTCAGAAAAAATAATCCTAGAAAAAATAATTGCTAATAACAAATTATTCAATATTTTTGAAACTTTATTTCATGTCATAGTATTATTTGAAGTTTTTTTACTTATTTCAAGCTTTAGCTGAGCTTTCCAACACTATTTGGAGCTGAGATAAGGTCCTCCTCTATAATTAACTCTGTAAGCTACAATTATTTAAATTGTTTAATTTTTATGACGCATACATTTACAGAAAATGTCAAGGAATTTGCCTGATTTCTCAACTAAATATAACAAGTCAAAGTTCACTGTCGTGAAATTGACGCAGTTGACCGTGTTTTTGTACCTTCGCCCAACTGAAACTTTATTTATGATTAATATATGACGGTGTCATGAACAGATAATTTGTTCACAATAAAATTATCTTTACAGTGAAGTTTGTTACGTTCTTTAGCGATTTTTTTTCACTGACTTATTCAAACTTTTGTAGAGAGGCCAACATTTTTGATAACTATAGTAGAAATAAATCAAAAATGAAATAACGAAATTGAAAACTAAATCCGGTAGATTGTAGAACATCCAAAGGCAGCTGTAGGCACAGACAATAAATATATAAACTACTTTTATACTTTCATAAAATGTATCTGATTTTAATATTAAATAAAGATTTATTAAAGCTAAAGCTTAACTGAATTTCAGTGAAAAAAGTCGGTTGATTTTCAGATGTAACCAAACGGACCATTCGCCGATTGAAAATAAAATGAAATTATTAGGTCAATTTGAGACAATGATTGTTCAGGGGTCTCCAAACGTAGATCCTGTATCTACTTGGGATCCCAGGCCAGATTTATTCAGCTCTGACCCAGAACTGTCAAAATTCTTCACCTGATTCGAGCCGCTTGGAGTCATTTGAAAAAAAGGGTCCTCCATGTTCAAATTTCAGAACTGAGCCCTTCCAACAGGAATTTTTGTCCGAAAGGTCTCAGTTTCCCTTCGGAAAAAAAATGGTAGAACTTGAAAAATGTCGGGCGATCCTGGGGCACGCTGCAACTGTGGATTTTAGAGACCCCTGCATTAGTTATATGCATCACTTGTAGAAATCAGCCAGTAAGCAGCAACTATGAAATATAAAAGCATATGACTAAATATAAATATACTCACCATTTATACACTTTCCAGAAAGAAAAAGCTCTTTGCAAGAAAGTTGAAGAACTTTCGGCTGGAGTAATTAATTAGCGGCGTAAGTCGCATAGTTATTAAGCGCAAAAAGTAAGTAGAATGGTTCACGTTGAAATAAAAGAAATTATGCCTCCGTTTAAAACATTTGGTGGCCCTTAAAAGGGCCGATTATATGCATTCAGTACCAGAATCAACTCTCAATTTAACCGCCGAAACCGTACAGAGTACGTCCTTGACGTTTCAAGGCATAGACAACGTCCATGGCGGTGACGGTCTTCCTCTTGGCGTGCTCAGTATAAGTGACTGCATCACGGATGACATTTTCAAGGAACACCTTCAGGACACCTCGGGTTTCCTCGTAGATCAAACCAGAGATACGCTTGACTCCACCACGACGAGCTAGACGACGAATGGCGGGCTTCGTGATTCCCTGGATGTTGTCACGCAAAACTTTACGATGACGTTTTGCTCCTCCCTTTCCCAAACCTTTTCCTCCTTTACCACGGCCAGTCATTTTTCAAAAATTGAAGAACTCACGACGTACTCAAACACTGAGCAGAACTCGGAATGCTAAAAAACATTGCATTGTAAAAATCTTTATTTATTCTTTAATAATTTTTGTACAGACAGGTAGTGCTAATATGTACAATAATCTTCAATACTGTAGGTACCTATTTCTCTATAAGAAACTTTGACCCTATCCATTAATTCATTATCATATTTTATGTTAATATTTGCTGCTATAATAATTGTAGCTTATATTAAGACTTAAGTTTTGGGTAAAAAGTTGATTAAAAAGCCCATTAATTAAGTTTTAACCTTATCCTAATATAACAATGATAATATAATATATACATACATAAACCTAGTTAACGAGAACCTATGACGCTGAGGCTGTGAATTTATCAATTAACATGTGATATGGCATTCTGAATTTCATTTTGAAAGGCATTTCTTCTTCCCTGATGGGTTTTGCTTCTTGGAGCTCTTCTAAGTTCATTTGATTTTCATAAAAATTTTTTGTTATTCTATATATATGGTCCGAGATAAGAGGAAGGCTAAACTTCTTATGCAAATCGATATTTCTGTCTCTGAGGGAGGCATTAGTGATCATCCTCAAAACTTTATTTTGAAAGCGTTGTAGCCTTGAGATAGTAGTGTCTGAAGCGCTACTCCAGACGGGAGCTGCATATAGAAGAACTGGTCTAATAATCATTTTATAAAGCAGTAGCTTATTTTTAATACTTAGTTTACTCTTTCGGCACATGAGGCAGTACAAGATACCCAGTATTTTCTGAGCTTTTTTAAGTGAGCGTGCAATGTGCTCATTAAATATTAATTTTTGATGCAGTAAAACTCCGAGGTAATTTGCAACCAATTTAGGCTCAATAACCTTATCCCGAACGATAAAATCGGGAATAGCTACCTTCCTCTTTCTCTCTGGGTGGTTAAAATTTTTTCTTGTGAAAATCATAAGTTCGGTTTTATCAGCATTAACATTTAATTTCCATTTATCAAAAAATACGACTACTGAGTTGGTAAATTTTTGTAATTTATTCATAGCTACTTTTGGGCTCCAAGAAGCAGTATACAATGCTGTATCATCGGCAAATAATGATCGCAATATTCCTTGTAACGCTGGTATATCGTTAATGTAGTATAGGAAGAACAGCGGGCCAAGAATAGAACCCTGTGGAACTCCTGCATCAATGCTTCTGTCTTTCGATTTAGTGCCATTTATTATTACGTTAAAATTTCTTTTAGAGAGATAAGATTGCGTTATTTTAATCAAATAAGTTGGAATTTTCAGTTCGCTAAGTTTATATATAAGGCCATTATGCCATACGGTGTCAAATGCCTTTTCCAGGTCAAGGAGAACCATGACCGTAGAAATATTTTTGTTGAAGTTAGTACTAATAGTATTTACCAATCTAATTAGTTGTTGAACCGTGCTTCTATTTTGTCTGAATCCAAACTGCTCTGGAATTAATAATTTATTTATGTTTTCAAAGTGCAAAAATCTATTATAAATTATGCGTTCAAAAACTTTGGCTAGAGTTGGCAGTAAGCTTATAGGGCGATAACTTGCCGGGAAAAGTTTGTCCTTACCAGCTTTGTGGAAAGGCAAGATGTTTGCAGTTTTCCAAGCATTCGGAAAGTAACACAGCAAAAGACAGGAATTGAAAATATAAGTGATTTGAACAAATGCCTTTTTAGGCATGTTTTTTAGCAAAATGTTCTGGATTCCATCGTGACCCGGTGCCTTCCTTGAGCCTGTTCGCAAAACAGCTTTTTTAATTTCTCGGGGCGTTGCTAGTTCAACTGCCTCTAAATTATGTGTAGAGTTCGCAATTTCTTTGTACCTAATGTTGACCAGCCTCTCAGTATCAATATCACCATAATCCTTTGTAAGAAAATGAACCAATTCGTAGTGATCTGCGAGTACTTCTGATTTTTCAAAATCGGTTACAACTAAGCCACTTTTACCGTGTAGAGTTGGAATCTTGTTAATATTATTTTTTCTCACAAGACATTTAGCCATTTTCCATAAAGAATTGTCCCTAACAGTAAGACTCTCTAGTTTATTATCCCAATTGCTATTGTAAAATTTTGTTATGTCTTTTTTGATTTTGCTGGCTAATTTGTTGTATATTTTTCTAATTTCATCGCTACATGTCCTTTGACAGACCTTACGTAAGGCATTTCTGTCTTTTTTAAGTTGCTTAATAAAATGTGGCAAGTTAATATGAAAGTTATGAAATTTTCGTTTAGGTATAGCTATATCTGCGGCATTTTTAATGATACTGGTAAGCTGATCAACATTCTTATTTATATCACAAACATCCTTAAGACTAGACGCAAGTTCTAAATTTTTGTTAATCTCACTTCTGAACGTATGCCAATCGGCTCGCTTATAATCATAGAATTCAGTCTCATTATACGAAAGGCTTATTAAGTTATTAATTGACATAACAACAGGTATGTGATCTGAGTTTAATTCATCGAAGGTATCAATGTTAATGACGGAGTCAATATTCTTTAATAGACCTATATCTACTACACTAGGAGGCGCATTAGAGTAAGGATACAAAGTAAAATTATCTGGGTGTAAAACATTTAAAAAATTATCGAGAGCATAAGCATAAAGAATTTTACCATTAGCATTCATATTTTTGCAATTCCATGCTGTATTCTTGGCATTAAGATCCCCATATAATAATACTTTGTTACCCGTGTTAAAGATTAAATTTAATTCTCTAGGATTTATCTTGGCTTTAGGAGGATTATAAGCAGAAACTAATACTGAGTTATCACAGAGTCGGATAGCAACACATTCTAAAGAAGCAGTGTTTAATATAACTTCAGTGTAATTAATGATATCTCTGACTAGAATTAAGACACCCCCCTGTGCCTTGTCTCCTAACCTATCCTTGCGTACAACATTATACCCTGAAACGCTAAACTTATTTTTAGGTGTCAGTCTTGTCTCATTAAGCATCATAATATCTATTTTATGGTCCCAAAGAAATTGCGATAGTTCTCTATAATTACCCCTAATACCATTTGCATTCCAATGCCCTATTCTTAATGAATTTATAGATTTCTTATTTTCCATCATCTGTGATTATTTCAGCGAAAGCTTGGAGCCTATCCAAGTCGGTTTTACAAGTAGCTAACCTATTATTTAACTTTTTAATGAGCCTCAGCATCTTACCTAAGTTACAGAGTTCGTTGAGTTTCCGAAGTTCCATTGCCAGTTCCTGGAAGTCTTGGGTATCTTTGTTACTCGCTGTGTAGTCCTGCTTGTCTTCTGCTGGTACTTTTGGGTTTGCCTGGTGAGTCGAGACGTTTGCCCATGCAAACGGCCTGGTAGGTCTTAGAGGTGGATAGGCATGTTGTGTCCTTGCAGATGGTAATACTTTCTTCTCCCGTGGCTGCTCCATCGGATGTTTCTTGGTTCTGGCATCAATTCTTTCCAGTCTTTTGATGTATGTTGGACAGCTGACATCGTTTGCCTGATGCTCGCCTCCACAATTTGAGCATTTAGGCAGCTTTTTCAGTTTTGGTGCTTCTCCGTTCTCCTCAACATGTTCCTCTTCCGGGTGATTGTCTGTGAGATGCGCCTGCGCGCACTTGACACATTTCGGTGGGTTTTTGCAGTGAGAGCTTCCATGCCCAAATAATTGACACCTACGGCATTGCGTAACACGTCTACTGTTCCTATAATTGTCCCAATATATTCTCACTAGACACACATATTTCACTTTTCTCACTACACTTAGGTCTTGATTTGGCGGTAAGCTTATTAAATAGTTGGGATGATCTGTCGGGATCCTTTGCATCATCCGGATTACTTTGTCGGTTTTAACACCTTGGAGTAGGAGGTCTTCTTTAATTTCCTCAACAGGAATAATAGGCAGTCCCTTGGCCACCAGATGTCTCGATTTCTCATCTTTGAACGGATGAGTAAAGTACGCTGTATGTGAACCATCCAGCTTCTTCTTTATGATCTGGTAGTCATTTTTATCGAACGCGAGGATGGAAAGTCCTCGTCTGGAAAAGTTGAATCTTGTCCTTTTAGAGGCTGTCGCTTCGTTGATTTCCTTCATAACCAGTCCTTGGTTATTTATTTTTGCGGTTAGCACAATAGGTGGTATCCTTTGCTTAGGCTTCTTGACGGGCTCCACCTTGGAGCTAATGTCGTCCTCCTCATCCATGCTGGCGGCGTTGTCCGACAGGACTTCGTATCTGTTTTGGGTACAGATATCATCGTTTTCCGTCGACCTTCTAGATCTCTTTGATCTGCTTGAAGCCATGATAGTTGGCGGCGCGGCGCGCCGCACGCCTTCCGCCCTTGCTCAGGAACTGAGAGACGCGAGCCACACACCTTCGCCTCCCAGTTATCGCATTGTTCCCGTAGGTGGAAACTTCGTCACTACGAGGACGCCCGTTAGATCGTGTCGTTTCGAATCTCAAAATAAATCGTCACTACGAGGACGCCCGCATTCAAAATAATAATAAGGAACTCACGAAGAACTCGATCGAACTCATCATCAATTATAATGATGTGCTCACGACAAACTCACTCGAAGTACAGAATAATCAATAATAATAATCCAATTAATCAATTAATAATGCTAAAAAATTTCTGTGGGGTCGGTTATATAGCCACGAGAACGGAGTCCCCCACTTAACGACCGGTGCGCTTTTTCCCCTCTTTCTTGTCACTAACAAATAAGGCTACGCATCTCCCCTCTTTGTAAGCGGCATCCAATAAGCAGATGCTTTTCCCTTCTCAAAGCAGAACGACCTATCAGCTTAGAAGTGACGCGGCTATATAACAGCGCTCAGGGAAAATTTTCGTCATTGTTTGAGAACTCGTTTTCCAAGCAGCATCGTCAAAGTATGGCTCGTACAAAGCAAACCGCTCGTAAATCCACCGGTGGAAAGGCACCGAGGAAGCAGCTGGCCACCAAAGCCGCTCGCAAGAGTGCACCTGCCACTGGCGGAGTGAAAAAGCCACACAGATACAGGCCTGGAACTGTCGCTCTTCGTGAAATTCGTCGCTATCAGAAGAGCACTGAGCTTTTGATCCGCAAACTTCCTTTCCAACGTCTCGTTCGTGAAATCGCTCAGGACTTCAAGACAGACTTGCGTTTCCAGAGCTCTGCTGTCATGGCTCTTCAGGAAGCCAGCGAGGCCTACTTGGTCGGTCTCTTCGAAGATACCAACTTGTGCGCCATCCACGCTAAACGCGTCACCATCATGCCGAAAGACATCCAGTTGGCACGTCGTATCCGAGGAGAACGAGCTTAATTTTCCTTATTGCAACTAATCATTATATCCAAATCGGTCCTTTTCAGGGCCACCAAATGATTTTGACGAGGAAAAATTTTTATTCTATGCATGTATGTCAAGAATATGGACGCTATGGACATACAAATGTTCTAATACGTAAGTTGAGAGCGTTTATCATTCTACGAGTGGTCATAATTAGGGAAGGCGCCTTGACAGTCCGCAATTTTGTAAAAATTACGGTGCGCCTTCATATTTTTTTTCTCAATTTCTGGCAAATCTGAATATTCAATTCTTACCAGACGTGCTCTGAATTCGTCTTGGGTTTTATTTATAATTTGAGAAAATTTATAAGCAACAATAATCGTCACGTACATAAACGTGTTTTTTATCAAGTCATGTTGCGGATAAAGGTTTTGCCTATACTGATGCAGTTTTGAAATTTATAGTCGTTTAGCGATTATTTAAGTAGTGGAAAAATGCTGTTCTCGCGGCCGTTCATCACCTCACAGGATCTGATACAAGAGCAAAGTCAGTACAAAAAGAAGTGGCCTTGACAATGAGCCAATGACTTTTTATTGATTCTGTCAGAGGTAATTTATAGCAGTGAAATTATATTCAGTGGCTTTGGAGGGGTTTAAGAATTTTAAAGCGCACGTAAATGAAGAACCAGCTGAAGAATATCTTGTTCTACTTGTGATGAAAGCAATGGATAACTACAATAGACCTTTGATGAATTGCGATTCTGCATGTATCGTAACGGCGCCCTTACCTACGTCTCGTTACAAAAACATTGCGCTCGTTTCAAAAAGGCCCTCAGTCCACACTAGTCACGAAATGTACTATTTTTTAACTCGAAATGGCAATTACTATAGTATATTATATCCTAGATTGCCATCGACCTCTTATAAAAATCAGTATTATAGTGCCAAATTTTACAACCAATAGTTCCTCCGTGCATACGGTGTTTCTGGACACTTTGAAAAGAAAAATATTATGCATTCTTAATAATAGTTTTACATTTAAAAACGATTCTAAATATGCTGCGCCTAATCGTCCCGAAAAATTAACAGAGTCGGAAAAAGGAGCGGACTAGTCCCGAATTTTCGGGACGATTAACCAAACTTATGAATAATATTTAAATAATCCCTGGTGGACAAATCTATACCAACCAGTACAGAAAACTGAAACTATTTTCACAGAAATCGACAAATAAATACAATAAAGAACAACCAAAATTACAGGAAAGTATAACTTTTCTATTATCGAGACGAATTTTGTACCTTTTTTATATTTTTTTGTACATTGTTGTCTTTTATTGTAGTTTTAATTTTCTAGGAGAATTTACAACTACATATAAGAATCTACAGGAATTTACAAGTTTTACAGCCAAAAAGATGTTCTTTTTCGACCTAGGATAACAAATATTTAGAATATTGCAATGAGATAATTTTAAATTAAGATGTGTACATGATCGCTATTACAAAAAAACTTCTATATTTAAACTTTGAAGGAATAATTAAAATTATGTCATTGCAAAGTTCTCAATATTTGTCATCCTATGTCGAAAAAGAACCACTTTTTGACTGCAAATAAAAATTGAACAATTGAGAAAGAATTGATTACGATCATTGAAATTAAAAGATTCGAACTTTGAAGATAAATATTTTTTCATTTGAAGTTATAAAAACTGAACCACAAATTAAAACACTTAAAGTGGAATACTTTTGAATTTTTAACTTTTAAAATTAAAGCATAAAAAAATGTTAATTCAAACGATCAATAATTTTCCGTTATAAAATGAAAGCTTTTAAAACTTTTCAATTGAATTTTTTAAAATTAAAAGTCGTTATACTGCAGAATTAAAAATTTTAACTTTCATACATTGTACAGTAAAAATATCTGAAAAATAGCAATTCACTAGAAAGATTAATTTACACATTAAAATTTGTTTTGAAATCTTCTTAAAAATTTGTTTCAAAAAAAAATTTTTAATTTTCCAGGAATCTAATTAAAATGTTATTATCTTGGGACTCGAACTTTTCCTACAATTTTTTGAAAATCCTGCAAAAGTAAAAAGATTACCTTAAAATCATACAGATTTTTTTTTAATTTTAGAAACCTTATTAAATATTCTTTTTAAATTAATTTAAGAAAAAAATTATTGTTAGTTTCTCCAGGAATTTTGATAAAAAATTTTTATTCATTCAAAACCTTTAAAAAGGATTAAAACGATTATAAATTTTGTGTTTGACATCTTAAAAAACCTATATTGTGTTTTAAATGTTTTGAAAAATCTTCTCACGTTTTAAATTATTTTGGAATCTTTTCAAAACTTCTAAATATATAATTATATATATTAAACTTACTTGATTATTTTTTAAATGAATGATTGTTCAATTGTCATTTATTGTTCGAAAAAATTTCTTTAATGTTTTTAAATATTCTCTTAAAATAAATTTTTCAAAATATAAAATCATTTTAAATTTTCCCAGCAAACTTAAGATTTTTTTTGATTTTCTTAAAACCTTTAAAGATCCTTAAGAAGCTTCAAAATTTTATTTCGAAATCTTCAAAAATCTAAATTTATTTTTCGAAATCTTTTCCAGTTTTAATTTAAGTTTGGATCTTCTCAAAACTTGTAAATATCTCTTAAACTAACTCGAATTTTTTCCAAATTGATAATTGTTTAATTGTTATTTATGCAACAAAATTCAATGATTTCACTTACATATTAAACATTTGTTAAATAGAACAAATAAAATTACAGTACAAGTACAATTACAATTATTATATTTTAATTATAATTACAAGTACAGTTTCCCAATATTTCAACTTTTGTGAAATCTTGTTTTTTTTACATATTTGTAACTTTCTACAATAATTTACGTAAAATCAAAAGTGTTTTTATGACGTCAAACGCACAAATGAAAAAAAGTTAAAATTCTATATTTTTCTGTAATAACTTTTAGATTTTTTTACAGCAAAGTATTGATGCAGTATTAAAATTAATATATGACCATTTAATGTAAAAACATGACGAAAGTCATGCAATAAAAAGGGACTTTTAGATTTTATAATAGATACAAACAAATTAAACACAAAAGTAAAATATTTTAAAAATTCTTAAAGACTTATGAAGAAAAGAACAGTTTGTAAATTATATATAAACAGGGAATTGTTTAGAAACTTTATTAGAAACTACCGGGCCCGGTAGCTCGGCAGGCTTCCAGCTGCGAGCAGACGGCTACTTTCATATACCTGCCACGAATAACCCTTTCATTAATGTATAGAATTCCTGAAAACAAAACAAGAATTCAACGATCAAATTTGGACAAACACCACAAAATGCTCCTATTGCAATTCCTACAAACAAAAAAATTTGTTTCTTTGCACAAAAATAAAAAAGAGGAAAGAAAAATGAGAAGGCAACCAACCACATCCCCTTCCTTCTCTTTTTTATTTCTTTCATTTTTTTTTATTTTTATTATTATCAAATCACAATATGAAAGCATGCACAATATTTACCAACGTTTCGGTGCTCACACAGCACCCTTATCAAGGCAAGAAAAATTAGAGCAGCAACACATTTTTGTGCAGAGAAACAAATTTTTTTGTTTTTAGGAATTGCAATAGGAGCATTTTGTGGTGTTTGTCCAAATTTGATCGTTGAATTCTTATTTTGTTTTCAGGAATTCTATACATTAACTTGATTATTGGACGTTAAATGGGATTTTGAATTTGATTTTAATCTAATTTAAAATTCTTAAATTTCAACCCTTTCATTGTTATCAGATAATGACCAGTTACAATAACTGAAATTATAAAGACATGGCTCAATTAAATTTTAATTAGCTGCAATTCACATTTTTTCGAAAATTTTCAGTCCAATAGTTGTCGAGATATGCAACCGCAAATATGTCAATTATTTTAGTGCAAATTCAATTGTTTATAACGCTCTCACTTGAAAACGGGTCGTTGCATAAAAAATTTGTTGGCACATAAAAGTTTTGTTTTTCCATGAACTTTCCAAAAATAATGTTAGAAAATTTTTATCATGAAAAATAATGTAATTGTTTAAAAAATTGTTGCACCAGGTTTCGAAAAATTAACCTTAATATTAATAATCAGGGGACTTTTGCGGACGTTTTAAGCCAAAGTTATTGCGTCGCACTTTTAGTGCATACAGAAGTGTTACTGGCTACTGGATTATAAGAAGTTAATATGATTATATTTATTGATGGTTTCAAATTTTAAGGTAATTGCCTCCTTTCTGAGCTACCCCTACACCCCTCTAATCAGGTCCCCCACTCGACTGGTGGGGCAGGAGAGAGAAGACTACTACTCGGCATTTTTTTCCATTTAAAAATAATCTTTATTGTTCATACAAATTTACACAAGGAGATCTTAGCTTCTACCTATAAATATATGATGTTTGATTAAGATACCTATTTCCAACCTGGAAATTTAACTCTAATTAATACTGGCTTCAATTTGTTTAAATTATTGATTTCATTTGTTTCGCGAAAAACAGATATGGTATTTTATATAAACAAAAATTTGAAAAAAGTTTATCAGTTCTTGAGATTTCCTTACATACTAAATAACAAAAATTAAATCTTAGGACTAATAACAACTTAAATCTAGGGTATATGTTGAGACTCTCCTAGCAGTATTTGATAGGGCATATTATGAGTAAGCCTAAAGGGCATTTCAGCTTCGTTAGCATATACAATAAATTCGTCCTTGAGATCCTGTTTTTTTCTCAATCTGTTTGGTATAGAAGTCTTTGGTTAAGTCATAGATATGATTTCTTAACATTTTCAAATTATAGTTTACATGTAAGTCTTTAATCCTATCTCTGGTTTTGGCGTTGGTGATCATTCGCAAGCATTTGTTTTGGATTCGCTGTAGCGCTTCAAGGTAAGAACTGTATCTTCCAGACCATATCGGTGACGCATATGTAATTGTCGACCTAATAATTGCCTTATAGAGGATTAATTTATTATTTATAGAGAGGTTACTTCGTCTGCCTATTAAGCAGTTCAGGGTCCCTATCATTGCGAGTGTTTTCTTTTTGATTTTGTTCATTTGTTCTTTATATTTAAGTTTGGAGCTTAATACTAGTCCAAGATAATCGCCGCTGCTTTTCGGTACAATTTTGTTGTTCATATAGAGATCTGGAATGAGTTCTTTTCTGTTTTTATTTTTAAATATGACGAGTTCGGTTTTTTCCGCATTTATTCTTAGTTTCCATTTATCAAAATACTCTAGAAGTATGTCTAAGTACATCTGTAATTTTTCTATTGCTAATCTAATTTTCCAGGACGCTACATAGAGTGCTGTGTCATCCGCAAACATAGATAATTTTACGATTTCAGTTCTCGGGATGTCATTAGTATAGAATATGAAAAGTACCGGGCCCATAATCGACCCCTGGGGTACTCCCGCATTTATTATTCTTTCCGTGGACGTTACATTATTAGCTGTTACTACAAAGGATCTATTTTTGAGATAGCTTTGTATGATTTTCAAGATATAAGTTGGGAATTTTAAGTTTGAAAGTTTATATATCAGTCCCTCATGCCAGACTGTATCGAAAGCTTTTTCAATATCTAACATCACTAGTGCAGTAGATTTATTTAAATTTGCATTTGTGCTAATATAATTTGTCTCTCTGAATAGCTGCTGAACAGTACTTTTATTTTCAAGAAATCCACTAAATGAAATCTACTTTCTTAATTCGAAACAGGATAATTTTTTCAAAAGTTTTACTCAGAGTAGACAATAGGCTTATAGGTCTATAGCTCTGTGGAAATAATTTATTTTTACCAGCCTTATGTACAGGCAGCACATTTGCCTTTTTCCAGCATGAGGGGAAATATGATAGATAAAAACAAGCATTAAAAATATACGTCAACTGTACAAAAGCTTTTTTGGGCAAGTTTTGTAATACTATGTTTTGTATTTCGTCTAACCCCGGTGCTTTTTTAGGTTTGAATCTGAGAACTGCTTTTTTTATTTCTACCAGAGAAACAAGAACGATGTCCTCTTTCTGAACTATTTGCTCTCTAATTTTATTATATTTTCTGGAGGCAATCTCGTCAGTCTCATCATCTCCCATGTTTTCAGTAAGGTAGTGGACTTTTTCAAAATTATCTGCAATCTGCTCAACTCTATCCTCATTGCTAATGGCCAGGCCGTTTAGGCCATGTAGGATAGGGAGAGTATTAGAATTTCTTTTAGTAAAGCATTTCGCCATTTTCCAAAGCGAGTTATCATTGACAGTCAAATTTTCAAGTTTATTGGACCAGTTTTCATTATTGTATTTTATGGTTTTTTTGCTGATGGCATTAGTGAGTTTATTTTTAATTTTCTTGATTTCTTTACTTTTTGTGGTTTGCGACACTTTCCTTAGACTATGTCTCAATTTTATTAATTCTATGACATCTTCAGGCAGATATTTTTGATTATGTTGAAATTGGTTTTTTGGTATAGATTTTTCAATGGCAGAGTGTATGGAACTGACGAGATCGTCCACGGCGCTATCGACTTCATTCTTAGACGTGATATCTCTACTTGGTGTTAGGTTTTTATTTATATGACTTTTAAATTTATCCCAGTTTGCTTTTTTATGATTGAGACAACTTCTTTGCTCTAGTGCTACGGATTTTATATTTGCTAGTGAAATAAGGACTGGGAGATGGTCAGAGTCTAGATCGTCTATCACATCCACCGTGAGGTTCCAGATAATATTTTTAGTAATTCCTATGTCAACAGTGCTTGGGAGTCCGTCGTTGTATGGGTAGAGGGTATACGTATCAGGAAAAATCACATTATATAAATTTTTAAGAGCATAATTAAAGACGATTTTTCCACTTGCATTATTAGCCCTGCAATTCAGGTATGTTAAGCTGGCACAACACTATTGAGGTAAAGAGATGTAACCTATTTCAAAATTTAGGGCTCATTTAGGGCTAATTTGGGCCCCTATTCCCGAATTTAGGGCTCTTTTATTTTTTGAAAAAATTAGTGTTTGCGCTAGCTTAACGTTAAGCTAGCCGAACATTGCTGTAAAACGTACTAAAAATAATTTTACAGAAAATTCACGTCATACAATAATTTAGGGCTCATTTAGGGCTCTGGGAATATAATAATCAAAAATGTAAAAAAAACTTTTTAACCATTTTTGTTTAAACAATCCTACTAAAAATGAATTGAATATATTTATTTTCTTATACCACGTTAATGCTCATTTAGGGCTCCCCGAATATGATATTTGAACATTAAAAAAAATTGTTTAAACAATTATTGTTTAAACAAATTTACAAAAAAAAAAATTTTCTTCAATTTTTGCCTTGCATAATTTCAGACTTATCTAGGGCTCCTGAAATATCGTCGACCGGAAGTCGTCCGATTTTTCCTTTGCCCTTTTTTTTTGTTACAGATGGTGTTGTGCCACCTTGACATTATTAAAAATACGTGAAGAAAATTATAAAAGCGATTCTTTCCATTCGCATATTTTAGGGTTCATTGAGGACTAATTTGGGCCCGTAGTCCCAAATTTAGGGCTCCAATATTTTTTTTAAAAATTAGTGTTGTTTTGTTTTAAAATCTTTTCAAGTTTTAAATTATTTTGGAATCTTCAAAACTTCTAAATATATCTTAAACTTGCTTGAATTTTTTTCAAATTAATAATTCACTAAACGTTTTTCAGTTTTTAATGAAAATCACTTTTTTTGGGGTTGAAAATTAATTATTTTTGACCGAAAAATCAACTATTCCATGTTTGGTTGAAAATTCATTTCTTTGGTTGAAAATTCCTTAATTTTAAATAGTTCTGTGAAAATTCATCTATTTTGTTACAAATTAATCTTTTTGGGTAGAAAATTAATCTTTTCGGTTGAAAATTCAACTGTTTGGTTAAAATTGGTTTGTTTGTTAAAAAAACCGTCTTGTGGTTGAAGACTCATTATTTTAGTAAAAAATTATGGGAACTAGCAGTTAAGTAACGGTGACTGTCCATCTCAATTATTAATTCAAACAAGACAAATTATATTCGACAAAAGTATTGAATATGTAAAATGATATATGGGTCATACCAAAGGTTTTTTAGAATCGGCAACGCGAACATGCTAGCGATATAGCTGGCGTTTTTTTTCCAAATACTGTGTGCCAAAAAAAACCACAAAAACGAAGTATTAGATTGTTTGAATTAGAACTTTACGTGAATTTGTTTTCAGTTTGATTTTTTCGTCAATTTTACTTATCTTTTCAAACTTGCATAAAAAAACAATTCATAACCGATTAAAAAATTTAATGGCTGAATTTATTTGTTTTAGCGAATTGTTTTAGGGAAAATCCCTGGTGCACAAATTTTTGCAAAAAAGTACAGAAAACTAAAACTATTTTCACAGGAATCTACAAATAAAGGCAATATATTACAACCAAAATTACAGGAAAGTACAACTTTCTTCTATTATTGAGACGACTTTTGTACTTTTTATGTATTTTTTTGTACATTGTTGTATTTTGTTGTAGTTTGAATGTTTAAACTTCAAAGGAATTGTAGAATGTTGACAGACAATAAATAATCGCTATTAAAAAAAAACCTTATGTTTGATGTTTTTTTTAAATATATAGCAATCGATTGGACGTCATATATGTAATTGCAAAATTTTCTATATTTTTTATCCTAGGTCGAAAAAGAACCACTTTTTGTCACTCAAAGTTTGAATTTTAAGCTTTTCAAATTAAAGCTTAAAAAGATGTTAATTCAAACGCTCAGTAATTTTCCCGTATAAAATTAAAGCTTTTAAAACATTTCAATTGAAAATGTTTTAATTAAAAGCCGTTAAACTGCAAAATTTCAATTTTTAACTTTTATAGATTGTACAGTTAAAATATTTAAAAAATAGAAATCCGCGCTATCATTTGCAATGCTATGAATTGAAGAATAAATAAAAAAATGTATACATTTTCCATTTATGTCATTTTAAGCAATTTGAAGCTAGAAACATTAATTTATACATTAAAATTGGTTTTGAATTTTTTAAAAATATTTTCTTACAAATTTGTTTTAAAAAAAATCAATAACAAAATTTCCAGGAATCTAATAATAATTTTATTATCATTCAGAACCTTTCAAAATGCTCAAAAAGCTTATGAATTTTGTGTTGGACATCTTCAAAAATCTGCATTGTGTTTTAAATGTTGTGAAATCTTTTCACGTTTTAAATTATTTTGGAATTTTTTCAAAACTTCTAAATACATTTTAAGCTTACTCGATTATTTTCGAAATTAATAATTGTTCAATTGTTATTTATTATTTAAACAAATTTTTAAATCTTTTTTAATATTCTGTTAAAATTGATTTTTCAAAATAAAAAATCATTAAAAATTTTCCCAGCAAAGTTAAAATTTTTATTTTATTTCTCAAAACCTTTAAAGATCAATAAAAGGCTTCAAAATTTTATTTCGAAATCTTCAAAAATCTAGATTTATTTTTTTATTTTTCGAAATCTTTTTGAGTTTTAAATTAAGTTTGAATCTTCTCAAAACTCGTAAATATCTCTTCAACTAACTCAATTTTTTTCCAAATCGATAATTGTTATTTATGCATCCAAATTCAATAATTTTATTACATATTAAAAATTTGTTAAATAGAACAATTAAAATTGTATCGTACAAAGTTTTAATTTAACACTGAAATATCAAGGATTCAAGGCTTTCTATTTCAAATAATTCAGTTTAAAATGGTTCAGTTTTTAATATTTGATTTATAATTGCTCATTCTAAATGAAAGTAAAATATTGCTAAAAATTCCAAAAATGTCTTACATAATTAAAAAATTTCAAATTATATGGGTTAAAAATTGAATATTTCAGATTGAAACAACATTTTAATAGGATTTGGAATTGAATAAGAGCGTTTAATTTTTCAAAATATTTTAAAATTAAGAATAGTTCATAAAGTTTCAATCGGACGTTTACATTTGTTTAATTACTGAGGCTTTCAAATTGAAAACCTAAATCGTCCTGTAAAGTCAATTATTGTTCAATTTTCAATAATCGAACTACAGTTCAGTGTAATTGATTATGACAGCAAAAGTTCTTGGTAAAAGTATAATATTGTTTCTAAATTGTATATTACTTATCCTGTAAAAATTGACAGTAAAATACCTCGTAAAGTACAAATCGAAATGTTGATGCGGATTCTAAAAGTATTGTTTGTAAAAATTTATATTTTGTTGTTTTAATTTGTAAATTTCTACAATAAACTATCACTATATACAACATAATTTCAAGTACAGTTTCCCAATATTTCGAGTTTTGTGAAATCTTGTATTTTTTTGTAAAGATTTGTAATTTTCTACAATAATTTACGTAAAATTAAAATTGTTTTTATGACGCCAAACACCCAAATTAAAAAATTGTTTAATTCTGTAGTTTTCTGTAATACCTTGCAGATTTTTACAACAAGGTAAAAAACATATTAATAAAAAGTTATGCAAAATTGTGAATTGTAGAAACTCGTACTTTATTGTTAATGTTTTTACTTTTCTACAAGAAAAAAAAAATAGCTATTTGTATTTGACTGTATTTTTTTGTTAAATTTTGTACATTTTTTACAAAGAAGTACATGTTTTAACATACAAGTTACAGTTGTAGAAATGTTGTACTTTCTTGACAGAGGTCAACAAATTTTATAAAATTAAAATTGATTTTTTTTAGACGTATTAATTGTGGAGAAAAATGTTAAAAACCAAAAAGTTGGATTTTTTCATGAAAATTGTATTATGAAAAATCAACACCTTTCTAGATAAATTAGAAAAACTACAAGGAACTTTTTACTTTCATCGCCAAAACAAGTGTCACTCTCAAACTACTGACTGCATGCAAAAATGTTTCACAAAAGAAATGTGTGATTTATTAAAATCTTAATTTTTTATGTACAATATTTTTCTCTGAAATGCCTACCTTTTACGGTACTGTTCATTATTTTACAAAAATCTCTCTCAAAAAGCTCTAAACTTGACTCTTGTTAAATGTGTCCGAAATTCCTTACTTTTTTTTACATGATTCAGTCTGCGAAGCACAAAAAATTGTTTACATTAACGTTTGCGGCTCATTTACGTGAAACCCTGCTGAGTAGTGAAGCTTCAAAGGCAGATGCCTATAATTTTTGCGCCGATAGCAGTAAGAGAAATATACGCCAACAAAAAGCGCAAGTAAAACACTAGGACACCACAAAACGAGAAAACAATAGGAAAAGCAAATGTATAGTAACAAGAAAGTAATCCTCCGTTCAAAGATTTGTTGGCCCTGAAAAGGGCCGATTGGCTAGATCAGTAAAATGATTACATCATTTATTTAGAGCTGGTGTACTTGGTGACAGCCTTGGTGCCTTCCGAGACGGCGTGCTTAGCAAGTTCACCAGGAAGGAGAAGCCTCACTGCAGTTTGGATCTCCCGAGAAGTGATGGTGGATCTCTTATTGTAATGAGCCAATCGGGAAGATTCAGCAGCAATACGTTCGAACAGGTCGTTAACGAAACTGTTCATGATGCTCATTGCCTTGCTGGAGACTCCAGTGTCAGGATGAACTTGTTTCAAGACTTTGTAGATGTAGATAGCGTAACTTTCCTTCCTCTTGCGCTTCTTCTTCTTGTCGGTCTTAGCAACATTCTTCTGGGCTTTGCCAGCCTTCTTTATTGCTTTACCGCTAGCTTTAGGGGCCATTGCTACTTTCAGAAAGACAGACGTCTGTACTGAACGAAAATTCAAAGCGAATTGTCAGTGCGACCCTAAAATTGCCTATCTAAAAGCCACACGGTGGGGAAGCCGCTTCAATCGGCGCAGACTGGAGTGGGGACGAAAGCAGATTGGTGCATCCGGTGGGTAAGACACAAGAATGGACTGTTTCTCCCCACTCCGTTCTGCGCTGCCATGGTGCGCCATATCACCCCTCCTTCCTTCGTCAAAGTTGATAAAACGGAAGTTTTCAGAATTTTTGATCATTGCTTCGAAAGAGTTTGTAGTGAGAACTTCGTACGCTTTAAAATTATTTGAAAATGTCTGGTCGTGGTAAAGGTCGTGCAAAGGGTGGCAAGTCAAAGACCCGTTCAAGCAGGGCTGGACTTCAGTTTCCCGTTGGTAGACTCCATCGTCTTCTCCGCAAAGGAAACTATGCTGAAAGAATAGGAGCCGGAGCTCCAGTTTACTTGGCAGCTGTCATGGAATATTTGGCCGCTGAAGTTCTGGAATTGGCAGGAAATGCCGCTCGTGACAACAAGAAGTCGAGGATCATCCCTCGTCACTTGCAATTGGCCATCAGAAATGACGAAGAATTGAACAAACTTCTCGCTGGTGTCACCATTGCTCAAGGTGGCGTTCTGCCTAACATTCAGGCTATTCTTTTGCCCAAGAAGACCGAAAAGAAGGCTTAAGTTTTATATCCACTTACTGCTTTTACAATCGGCCCTTTTAAGGGCCACAAAATGTTTTAACGTTGGAATGGTATCTAGTTCAGCGATTTTGAAAGTTTACAAAGTATATATGGTAAACCGGATTTCAAAGATTCAAAAAAGGCGTGTGTACACGTAAAGTCGCAAAAACTTTTTGGCGGCGAAATATGTTCTTTTTTAAAGGTAATTAGGTGACACTTATTCTTTCGTTTTCAGAACAAAAACCCACGATGTTACGAATATTTGAATTTTGACGTCTATCTACAAAAAAAAACATTTTTTCTCTAGACTCATATAGTTTATGACCTAATTTTGAAGTTATAAATATCTTATTGGATTCTGGTGGTGTTTATTGTTCTCTTGCAAAATCTGTCCGAAATTTTTTTAAAGATTAAAATAAAAAAATGGCGACGACTTGTTTGAAAATATAAAAAGTCGATTTATATTCTGCCAATTTTTTACTGTATTTGCTTATTTGAAGCCCTCAGAGGAAAAATGTGAAACAGAGAGTTTTGTGGAAAGCCAGTAAAGATAAAGTTCCGAGGAAAAAAAGTAACCGAAAAAGTTCAGAGGGAAAAAAATAAACAGAATCGCGAGGTAAAAATGTTACTCGTAAATATCCGAGGAAAAACGTTATAGAAAATGTTTAAGGGAAAAATGTAGTAAAAAAAGTTCCGAGGAAAAGCGATTTATATAAAACTCGAAGGAAAAAGTTTCTTTTGCTATTATAAGTTGATCACGAAAACACTCTAAAAGAACAACAAGAACGTCAATATGATCAGGTCCATTTCGGGCTCTTGAAATACCCAAAAACAACCCCTGTCACTGAAAACCAACCCTCAATTTTGAAAAATGATTTTTGGACAAAACAAACTACTCCAGAATTTCAGGCTATTTTCGAGCTCTCGAAATACGTAAAAATCAATTTCCCAAAATCAACCCCTATCACTGACAATCACCCCTCGACTTTGAAAAATACTTTTTGAACAAAAAAAAGTGCTCCATAATTTCGGGCTAATCTTGGGCGATAATGCAGGAAAAGTGGCGCTACCAGAATTGAATCAATAATTATGTTTTTGAAAAATTTAAAAACTAAAATATTGCCCAATCTGTAAAATTATTTCAAAAATTGATTTAAATACGAGTTGCATTGAGATTGAATAATTTTGATTTACAAATTTTGAAGAATTTCGGAACTTCAATATTGTCAAATCCACAAAAATGGGGTATTTTTGGAAATATGAGCGATAGAGAAATTTGTCATCAGATGATCTTGTTGTGTTCGTCGAGCAGAACTCAAAACAAATTTCTCATTTTCGAATTTCCTCTTTCGATAATATGCAGGACATAAGTATTTTCAGGTCCCAAAAAAACTGGAGTATTTTAGGAAATATGAGAGATAAGGAAATTTGTCATAAGACAATCTTGTTATCTTCGCCGAGCAGAACTCAGCACAAATGTCTCATTTTGTCCAAAAATTATTTTTCAAAATTGAGGGGTGGTTGTCAGTGATAGTGTTTGATTTTGAGAAATTGATTTTTGCGTATTTCTAGAGCCCAAAAATAAACCAAAATCCTGGAGTAGTTTGTATTGTCCAAAAATTATTTTTCAAAATGGAGGGTTGGTTGTCAGTGATAGGGGTTGTTTTTTCGAAATTTGTTTTTACGTATTTCGAGACCTCGAAAATAGCCCGAAATTCTGGAGTAGTTTGTTTTGTCCAAAAATTATTTTTCAAAATTGAGGGTTGGTTGTCAGTGACAGGGTTTTTTTTTCGAAATTTGTTTTTGGGTATTTCAAGAGCCCGAAATTCTGGTATGATTAGATTTTAAAACTTTAAGGTTTTTATCTACTGGAGGTGCTAGCTGCTCGGGCAGTCAGCACCTCCACCGAAAATTTTGTTTTTTGAGAAAAATACAAGAGCCCAAAAATCGGCATTACCGCCCAAAATTAGCCCATAATTAGCCCGAAATTCTGGCATAAAATAAATATTGCTATTCCGTTGTGGATGTGCTAGCTGATCCACAAGCGAATTTTGCGATTTTTCATAGCTCAGAATTTAGGGCTCTTGGAATCCGCAAAAAAATTTTCTCCGAAACAACTCTTTGTTACCACGCGTGGTACAAAAGGGTTGATTTGTACCGTTAAGGGTTGGAGCCCAAAAATCGGAGTGGGTATTTGTGAAAAGTTCAAATTTTCTGAAGGGGGTTGATTTTTGAACTTAAGGGTTGTTTCGGGGACATTTTTTTGCGGATTTCAAGAGCCCTAAAAAATCGCAAAATTCGATTGTGGAGGTGCTAGCTTAATGGACCTGATCATATTGACGTTCTTGTTGTTCTTTTAAAGTGTTTTCGTGATCAACTTATAACAGCAAAAGAAACTTTTTCCCTCGAGTTTTATATAAATCGCTTTTCCTCGGAACTTTTTTTACTACATTTTTCCCCTCAACATTTTCTGTAAAATTTTTCCTCGGTACTTTTTCTAGACATTTTATCCCTCAACATTTTCTATAACGGTTTTCCTCGGATATTTCCGAGTATCCTTTTTACTTCGCGATTCTGTGTATCTTTTTTCCTCTGAACTTTTTCGGTTACTTTTTTTCCTCGGAACTTTTTCTTTACGGTTTTTCCTCAAAAATCTCTGTGTCACATTTTTCCTCTGAGGGCTTCAATTTATAAGGAAGACATCCTGTAAGTTTTGTGCGGGCTAAATTATTTTTGTGGACAGGAGAAAGTTATTTTCTTAAAATGCTTAAACTCGAGTTTTCGCATTTTTCTGCGTTTTATTTATTTTTTAATTAATGCAGTACTCCTCTCATAATTTAAGGGTTTCTTAAGTTCAAATATAGCGTCGGCTAGGAAACAGATTTACGAAACAAATTTCCTGTATCATTTTTTGATTCAGTCAATTTTTAACATAACAAATTAACAATTACGTTAAAAAACGAGGAAATATAAAATTGTGCTTATTTTGTTTGGAATGTTGATTCTGCAGGAAAAAGTGTCGTACAAAAGTTGTTCTACTCTTAGAGGAACATTTTGTTCTAAAACATTCTTTGATGAGAGTGATCCATTTCGAGAAAACATTAATTATGATTGAGGAAATAAAAAAGTTCAAAGACAGTATAGAAAGCTGTCTCTCTTCGTAGCAAGAAATTTTATGAACAAATTTCAGAAAATAAAAGATTCTTTTTTTCAGGTCTACTTCAACTTTTCTGAAGAAAATTTTATTTAAATGTTTATATTTAACAAGTTAATGCTCATTTTTGAATGTACATACTTTGACGTGCTATGTGTTTAGCGATTTTTAATCAAATTTTCTATAAATTTGTACATCAATAATAAAAAAATTGATTTAAAAATTAGCATCAGCTAGTTTTACATAGATAAAATAATAACTTTTTGTACTATAAACAATAATGTACAAAGACTCATTTTAAGTTTCTACTGATTGCAGAGATTTGTATTAAAGCTTAACCATTTTCATAAAAATTTAATAATAAAATGGCTTTATGTTAATAGAAGCAAGACATGGACCTGTCAAGAAAAGGACAAGAGTAAAATTAACGCGATTGGCATGAAATCTCTGCGCACCATATGCGGGAAAACACTGATTGACAAAGCCCGAAACGAGATAATCCTCAAAGAATGTGGTACAGGAGAGACACTAGTTGAAATATGGGAAAGAAATCAGGATGAACTCGGACATGTTGAAAGAATGAAAGATGAACGACAGACCAAACAAGTGTATAAAGGTGAAGTAAACATCAGAATGCGCAGAGGTAGACCGCCGAAAGATTGGTTAAGGTCTGTGAATGAGACATTAATCCGAAGAGACATAAGAAGCCATAGAAACACGAGAGCTTGCATGAAAAAATGCATGGACGTGAAGGAAGCTAGAGTAGTATGCCAGGACAGAAAAGTGTGGCGACAAATAGTTTGTAAACAGAGTGACAATAGTGTGAATGACGCCTGAAACAAAGACCTTGGATACTAAATGGGCCCAAGTGGGGAAACACACATAACAACCTGGTCGGAGCAGTGTTGCGGAACCAACGTGTCATTTAAATAAATAGCACGAGAATTATATAGATGAATCTAAAAAATCTATACCCCCTACCTCACATTACTCCTTTCCTCACCGAGCGAGTGACGTCAACCCCGAAAGGGAAATGGCTTAATGGTATAATACAAAAAATAATCCACAGGCGTAAATTTGTCAGTCTTGCAAGGGTTTGTCCCTTATTGCTCGAAATGCTCCATCTCCTTACAAGACAGATGCGTCTACGCTTTTGGCGTAGAAAAAATTTGGGATGATTTATGGGTAGCCCAATAATGACTACGCTGACTTTACAGTGATCGACGCTGAGTTGAGAAGAGTTGAGAAGAATTTACGTGATTCTCCGAGAGTAAGCAAGATTTCCTAAGATTTGGAAAAACTTTGCATGATCTGTCCGGGTCGTAAGAAATTTCTATTGACGTCGGGGTACCAGTTCTGAGTTGGGAATGACGTTTGACTCAGTGAATAGCCCATCGATGTATAACAAACGATTATTTCATTATTTGATGTAAAAAAAGGAGAACTGGAAAAACTTGATTTTTCGTCCTGGAAAACCTGGAAAAGACCTTGAATTTTGTCCTACTGGACACCCTGAATATGAATCGGTACTCCGTTTCACCTGCGTTATTTTGTTTTGTTTCAATCCGATCGCCGTTATAGGTGAGGCGGTTTTCGAAACTATTAGACGTGTTATTGTGCAGTAAACAATTTATGTCGTATACAATTTTTTGCCCGCCTGATAGTTTTTGCAATAAAAGGATATTATGGCAGTCAATTTTTATGCCTTTTTTTATGACTTCAAAAGTCATAATTTTTCGCTTTATTGCGAGCCAATGAAAAAGTTAAGGTGTTGTAATTTGGTTCCCTAAAATTTAGTATTTGAATATAATCAAATATTTTTGAATTTCAAAGAATTCAAACTAAATGAATGAATTGTGAAAAAATATTCAATTTTTTTTTAACAATCATACTATTATTATAGGATTTTGAAAAGTATTTAAAAATTAGAGATATTATTATCAAAATTAAAAAATGTTGTGCTAATACTACAAATGTTCATTTTTTCTTCCGGAACTAAAATGAAAGGTAGCTTCCTGCTAGCCGCCTTGCTTACTCGGTTAAACAGGGTACAATTCTATAAAGTCGGTAGAGAATAGCACTCTAGAAGATAGCACTCTAACATGATAAAAACCAAAGGTAAACAACGTGGTTAAGGTTTTCAAACATTTTATTTATTTTAATTTTAAAAAAATTAGGTATTCATCTCGCGCTACGCGCTCGGACACATTTGCCTGACGCTTTAAGCTCGGTTCAGCTAGGTTTTCGCACTTCGTGTGCTCGATATTGCGCGCTTCGCGGGCTAATACTCTCTACGTAAGCTTCATCGTAATGACCTGCTTTTAGTTTAATTATATCAGTTTTACATAAAAAGAAGAAATAATTTACTTAAGGTTCTATCGACCTTAAGGAACACATTCTCATCAAGACACTCGCGCTTCGCGCTCGATATTTGGTTTAAAAATCACGTAAAACTCGCGATCCACGCTCGTTTGTGTTCATCGTATAATAGAAACCCAAAAGTTTGAGCGCGCGATTTGGTCGTCGCGCTTCGCAACAACCATATGTTATGTTCAATGTTCTTCAGATAAAAATGACTAAATAGGGTATATTTTGCTCGTTTTGCCTTCGTCGTAACCTATCATAGCAGATCCTTTTTCAAACAATTTTTTTCGTAACCCCGTGAAAGAGTTCTGTGCTCATGAACTATTGGATTTAACATGATTTATTCAGGGTTACAATACAGTTTTGCCAAAATATGAGATATATTAATATCATGAATAGGATACGTCGTTATTATAAGCAAACAATGACAACATAGTTGTGAACATCGTAAAGACAGAATAAAATCATCGATAGTCGATAGGTAATTACATTCAGGCTCGTGCTGCTCATTTGAATTCAAAATCCAACAGTTTTAATTTCTTTCCCAGTAAACAAATGAACAAATCTTAATGTGCGATACGTCATTTTGTAGATATTTGTAAGACCTACATTTTTCAATTACATTTTCTTCCTGACAGACATACAGGTTAGTTCCAATAAACAAAAAAACCCGTTTTTGCAATCTTTGACCATTGTTTAGACACACAGTGCTTCCGACGCCGTGGTCGCAAACATATAGGCTTTTGTTCTACATGCTAGCGCTACAAGAATCCGAAGTCAAATTTCAGGTAGCATTTATTTCGCCAAATAAGCCTTCTTTGCCAGGGAGCCTGGACTAGCAAGGTCCCATTCTAAGAGTGCGGTTGCCTCGATTATCATTAAGCCTTTTGTATTTTTCCAGGAAGAAAATAATTTTTTAAACATTCAAGTGCAACTTTATGCTTATTGACAATACGTACAACATTGTCAGAAGCAAAAAATATGTAATTTGCTTCAAGAATCATCTCTGTGCGTTCCTTAGTTTCGCAGATGACACCTCCCTACTCGTTTGTTAATAACTTATTAACAAATGATTATTTTTGGCTTTAAATTTCACCACTGCGGACATGAAATTATAAGGCCTAGAATATTTATACCTTTAAATAATTTAAATTAATTATTAGCTACTTACAAAGTTTAAAATTATTTCTACTTTCAAATATTTAAAAAACTAACTTTTTTTAGACTTTTCAAGAAATAAATTACTAAATTAGTTAAAATGAAAATAGATTTAATGAACTTTAAATAAATCCATTATTCATATTTGTATATTAATTACTATATCTAAATATATATATATATATATATATATAAAATTAAAAAAAAAGTTAAACAACCACCGCAGGGTCCCACTAAGAGCAACTGCCATCCAAAAAATGTCAATAGCCCCCAGTAGCACCGCGGTGAATCACACTTATGGCCACGTGTCACAACTGTGAGATGGGTGGTCATAGGCAACGACAAAATCAGAACGACACGCCGGCGAAACACTCGTGCGTCTTGAGGACACGAAGCGACCCAAGGATGACAGCTTTCTGCATCCATCTCGCAAGTGCCTTGGCATATTTTTGGCACACGGGTATGGCTTTAAGGTTACGAACCAGTGATAGTTTCGCACCTCCGAGAGCACCTATCACAAGGACAATTACTTGTATCGAATATTTTGGGTACAGTCGTTGTAGCTCTCTTTTAAGGTCTTGATACCTCTGCTCTTGGGACTTGCATGTTGGTGGCGGAAGTGAGAACGTGTTTAGTGACAGGTGGAGAGAGAATTTTACGGAATTTGTGTGGAAGGTGTGAGTGGAGTGTGAGGGTGGAAGCCGAGGAGGTGAGTAGGGTTGTGTGGGGTGAATTGGGGAGATAAAAAGTGAGTTTCAGCGTGGGTGGGAGGTGGTATCTAGCTGGATAGGGAAAGTGAGGTTAGGTTGGCAAGTAATCGGGGGAGTCCGTGGTCAGGAGTCCTGGGCTTTCGAGGGTTCAAGGGTGGTTCTCGAAAAGTTAGGGGATGCTAAGGGAGAGAAAGGGGTGTCTGCAGGGACTGAGGAATTGAAAAAAAAGAAAGGGGGGGAAAAAAAAGGAAAATTTGGCGGCGAAAGACGCCAACATTTTGCAGAGACATCTGTCGGTTGCGGCAGGTACTGCATGGATAGATCCCATTTACCGGCGGTAGAGCGGGAGGTGGGCAGCGAGAGTACTGGCAGTGCTGGTAGTGAAACCGACGGGGAGGGAATTTTCCACAAGCCACGACGGCCAACAACGCGTCGCCCGGTGTCGAGCGGTGCGTCGGGGAGAGGGAGAAATCGGGACGGTGGCAACAAAGGAAGCGAGAAGGTAAGGGAGAGAGCGTCAAGCGCAAGTGACGGGGAGGATCTCTTGAAAAGGAAGAGAGACAGCCAAGAGAGTCCGGAGAAAAGCGAGGTCGAGAGCCCGTTTAAAAAAAGCGGGATAACACCGAGGTCACCCCCCCAAAAAAATGGAGGGGATGTTGGAAAAGGAGGCTCTCGGGATGTTGATAGGCGAGATCAGGGGGCTGAGGGAGGACGTAAGGGGGACCAAGGAGCAGATGGAAGGCATGAGGGAGGACTTGCGAATCAGATATGAGAAATGGGAAAAGGAGGTGAAAGAGCTGAGAGAGAGAGTAGATGGGTTAGAGAGGGAAAGAAAAGAAAAAGACGTTAAAATAAAACAGATGGAAGAGGAGATTAGGGCGTGGAAAGAAAGGACGGAAAAAAGGCTTGAGAAGGTGGAGGGCAGGACGGAAATGGAAATAGGAGTCGGGGGTAGCGGGGGCGAGATTAAAGGTATTTGGGAGAGGGTAGGGAATATGATAGAAGAGAAAGTGGGAGAGCGTAGGAATGAAAAGGAGGAGAGGGCGGATAGGGAAAGGATAAGGGCAATGGAGTTGAGAATGGAGAGAAAGGAGAAGGCAGACAGGAGAAATAATATTGTGATAAGAGGGTTGAAGATGAAGAGTGGGGAAGAAAGGAAGGGCGTGGAAGCGCTGCTACAGAGCATAGGGTGGAATAAAGGCAGGGTAGGGAAAGTTAAGTTGGAGGGGAGAAAGCAGAAAGAAGTGGCGGTTGTGGAGTTGGAGAGCTGGGAAGAAAAATTGGGAGTAATGAGAAATAAAAATAGGATAAAGGATAAGGAAGTTTTCATCGATCACGATTTGACGAGAAAGGAAAGGGATGTACAGAGAATGCTGTACGACAGGGCTAGGAGGGAGAGGAGTGAAGGGAGATCGGCGAAGGTAGGATATCGGAAAATAAAAATAGACGAGAAAATGTGGGTGTGGGACGAGGAGAAAGAGGTGTTGAAGGAAGTGCAGGGGAATTTGTTTCGTAGGAAGTAGGGGGGCGGGGGTAACGCAGGGTAGAGGAGTTGTGAAGGTGCTTTACTGGAACGTAGCAGGGGTAAAGAAGAAGGATGAGGAGTTCTGGAGGTATATCCAGGAATTTGATGTGGTAGGACTGGTAGAGACGTGGGTGGAAAGAAAGGAATGGGATAGAATAGAGCCAAAGCTGCCAAGGGGGTATAGGTGGAGACTCCAGGAGGCGGTCAGAGTGAAGAAGAAAGGAAGGGCTAGTGGGGGAATTATAACGGGGAGTAGAGATGGATTAGAGGAAGAAGCTCACGGAGAGGTAGAGGGGGAGGGAGTGCAAATGAGGAAAGTAAAGATAGGAGGGGTAATGTGTAAGTTTGTGACAGTGTACAATGAGGATGGGATGGAAAGAATTAAAGAAAGGGTGGAAGACCTGTTAGGTGAAAGCGAAGAGGGTATGGTTGTACTGGGTGGGGACTTTAACGCGAGGATGGAGAGGGAAGGGGGCCTTTACAGGGAAGGGGAGAGCTTCGAAACGAACTCAAAGGATAGGTTAATAAATAAGGAGGGGGAGATTCTAAGGGACTGCATGGAGGATAGAGGCTGGGCGGTGGCAAATGGTATGGCAACTGGGGACGAAGAGGGAGAATACACATACGTAGGTAAGGTGGGGGTATCGGTAATAGATTATGTAGTTATGAATATGCAAGGGTGGGAGGAGATGGAGAGTTTCGCAGTAGAAGGGAGGGTAGAATCAGACCATCAGCCATTAGGGTTGTGGATAAGGGGTGAGAACGGCGGAAGGCAAGGTGGGGAAGAAGTGTCGACGGGGGAGAGGGTTAGCTGGACGAGGGAGGCGATAGAGAAATATAAGGAGCAGTTAGGGAAGGTACGCTTCGAAGGGGAGACGGTGGAAGAGATATGGGAGGATTTAAAAGAGAAAGTGAAAGGGTGCGTGCAAAAGAAGGTATTCAAAAAGAAGAAGAAAGGAATGGTGAAGCCGTGGTGGGATAGGGAATGTAAAAAGATGAAAAGAAAGGTGAAGAGGAAGTATAAGAAGTGGAAAGAGGGTACTGCGAAAAGGGAGGAGTACGTAGAAATGAGGAAGGGGTTTAGATTGCTGTGTAAGAAGAAAGAACAGGAAAAGGAGAAAGAGATGGAGGAGGAGTTAGGAAATGTTAAGACAGAAGGGGACGTCTGGAAGATAATAAATAGGTTTAGGAAGCGTAGAGTAGGGATAAGCGACAAGATAGGGAGTGAGGAGTGGAGGGAGTTTTTTAAAGAATCATTTCAGGGCTCAGATTCAAGGAAGAGAGATGATGGGAGTAGAAGAACGGGGGAGGCAGAGATGGAGGAGTTGAATGACGAGGAGATAGAGAAACAGATAAGGAAGTTAAAAAGGTCAAAATCAGCAGGGCTGGATGGGCTAGAGAACGAAGCATGGCTGTTTAGTACACAGGAGGTTAGGGAGAGGCTGAAGGAGGTAGTGAAGAAAGTATGGAGGGGGGAGGGATTCCCACGAGGGTGGAGAGAAGGATTAATAGTACCTCTGTATAAGAAAGGAGAGAGGGATAGGCAGGAAAATTATAGGGGGATTACGCTAATGAATACGGCGTATAAAGTATACGCGATGGTAGTAGCGGAGAGGCTGCGGAAGGATGTCGAGGGGAAAGGAATATTGCCAGAGACGCAGGCGGGCTTTAGGGCAGGTAGGAGTACTATCGACAATATCTACGTTCTGCAGCACGTGGTGGATAGAGAATTAGCGAAGAAGGGATCGAGAGTGTACGCGTTTTTTGTGGATCTAAAAGGTGCGTTTCCGTCGGTGGATAGGGGGAGGTTGTGGGAGGCGATGCAGGAGAGGGGAGCGGAGAGAGGCCTGATCGAGAGGGTAAGGGAGATATATGAAGAAACCAAAGATAAGGTAAGAGGAGGACAGGGGATTTCGGAGGGATTCTGGATGGATAGGGGGTTAAGACAAGGGTGTCCGCTTAGCCCGACGCTTGTTGCGATTTTAATTGCGGATATGGAAAGTAAGCTGGAGGCCGGAGTGGTAGGAGGAGTCAGGATAGGAGGGGTTAGAATTTGGTCGCTAGCGTATGCAGATGACATAGTGTTGTTGGCAAAAAGCGAGGAGGCCTTAAAGGAAATGATGAAGAGGTTGAGAAGATACCTGGATAAGAACAGGTTAGAACTGAATGCGGAAAAGTCCAAGGTTATGGTTTTCAGAAAAGGAGGTGGAAGGCATAAGGAAGAGGAGTGGAAGTGGAAGGGAAAGGCGGTGCAGGCGGTGAAAGAGTTTGTGTACCTGGGCTTCTTGTTGCGGAGGAATGGCGGAGTGGATGGTCACATAAAAGAGAGAGTGAGGAGGGCAAATGTGGTGATGAGGCAGGTGTGGGGGTTGGGAAAGAAGTTATTCGCGGATGATTTTGGAAGGAGAATGAAATTGTTTGACTCACTAGTGATGAGTGTGCTATTGTATGGAGTAGAGGTGTGGGGGTGGAAGGAAAGCGAAGAGGTAAATAGGATACAGGAGAGGTATGTAAAGTGGACACTGGGGTTGGCAAGGAACACGCCTAATTATATTGTCAGGAGGGAGACGGGGAGAACGAGTGTAGGGATTCTAGCGGGGAGTCGAGCGTGTAAATATGAGGAGAAATTTTTGGAAGAAGGGGGAAGTAAGCTGGTTAGGGAGTGTTGGTGGGAGAAGGAGAACAGGAGAGGGGGTGGGAAGATGGAGGTTGAAAGAGAAAGGTATTTTAGAACGAATGGACTACATATTGATGAATTGAGAAGGATGCATGAGGAAGGAAGGAAGGTATATGAGTTGGTTAAGAAAAACAGCATTGAGAGAGAGAAGACAGCAGGGGAAGAGAGAATAAGAGAGACAAGGTTTAATGGGAACTACGTGTGGATTATGCCAAGGGCGAGAGCGCAATATTTGTGTGAGAAAGGAGAGAAAGGAAGTCAGGAGCTTATAGCGAGGATGAGATGTGGGTGCATGGAGGGTTTCAATAGGTTCTGGCTCGATAGGGAAAAGAGGATGTGTGAACTATGTGGGAAGGGGGAGGCAAGAGTGGAGCACTGGTTGGAGGAGTGCGTGGAGGTGGAAAGGAGTGGGATAAGCATGGAGGTATTGATGCATGAAAGGGGGGACAAAAGGGCAGTAGCATGGGTGAAGGGAGTATTGGGTAAGATGGAGAAGAAGAGAAGGAAGGAGGAAGAGGAATGGAGAAGGAAAGATTGTAAATAGAGGAGGAAGTAAATATAAGTAATTGTGAATATTGTAAATAGTAGATAAGTATTAGGTATTAGTCGCGGAGGCAGAGTTTGGTAATGCGAGGCAAGAAAGAAAGTAGGGACATGCGAGCGAGGCGAGGCGAAGCGAGGAAGGCAATGCGATAAGAGCGAGCGGCGTTAGATATAAGGTGTGGAAGGATGTTAGTTTTAAGGCTTAGTTGTAAGAAAATTCTGTAAAAAAAATGGAAGTGTAAGCAAGTCAATTTTTTAAGGCCAGCAGGCTAAAAAATAAACGTTTATCTATCTACCTCTGCTCTTTTTATTTCTTCTTTGCAGTGATGTTGTATTCGGCCGGAGCCGATAATTCGATCACAAATATAGTTCGTTTCTCGAAGTCTTGGAGAACAATGTCAGGCCTCGAGTGCGCAACGGAGACTGCTGCCCGAAAATCGTAGTTCCAGAAAATTTGGCACTTCTCGTTTCAGACAATCGACTCTATCTCCCTTGGAGCGTTCGGCAGGGCAGGGTCGCGGCCAACACCGTGAGAGCGACAATGATGGTAATAAAGCACTCTTAGGGCCGCATTATGTCTATAGATATACGTCGTTTCTGCGTCGGTCGGACACCCTGATAGTATGTGTTCTAGGTACTCAGCGTGTGCATGCCACGCTCTGCAACTATCACTGGGACCTTCTTGACATAAAATGCGGTTACGGTATGTTAAGGTGGAAATGACAACATCCTGGCATGCGAAAATAAAACCCTCTCTACCTGAATTAAGCCCTGATGATTTGAGGAAAGCAAAAGTTTGCTCCTTCGACAAGGACTACCTTTCTACATTTCTGTGAAAGTTTCAGTGCATTTTCTTGCCGAGTAGCTCTTGGTGAAAATTTCCAACCTGTGCCTTCTTCACTTTGGGTTTTGGAAGTGAAGCATCTAGATGAAGTAATGCACTTTCCTCACTTCTGATGTTAAAATTCAGGCCAAGGGTCTCGGCCGCTTGCTCCGCGGATTTGTAAAGGAACGCTCCTTCGCCAATCATCTCGTGGTTCCTGACCATCTTTAGGAGAGGATCTCTGCCATTCGCAACGATGTAAGCTGTACTTAAAACAATCCGGTTATCAAGACACTGGAGATTCAGAAGTCCGCGTCCGCCTTGACGGCGTGAAATATATAATCGCGGAACTGACGAATTGATATGCAAGCTTTTATGCATATGCATGATCTTACGTGTGACATCAAGGGCCTTAAGCTCGTTCTTCGTCCATTGAACTACCCCAAACGAGTAGAGTAGAATCGGGACGGCAAGCATGTTAGTCGCAGATACCTTGTTCAACGCCGACAGATTGGAAGACCAAATCTGTCGAAGAAGATGCTTGTATCTGCTTCTGAAAGACTCCTTCCCTGATGTTACGTTCTGAGTGCGGTTTTGAGGCACGCCCAGGTATGTATAGGTCTCTCCAGTATTAAGATGTCTGATAACACTTATATCCACAAGCTCAGGGTCCTTGGGAACGCCAGTAACCTTTCCTTTCTTCAGATGAATTTTGGCATATTTGTCCAAGCCAAAGGCCATCCCAATCTCTCCTGTGCAGTTCTTGACAATATTTATAGCAGTTTGAAGTTTGCTTTTACCAGAGGCATAGATCTTCAGGTCATCCATATGAAATACATGAGTGACCTTATGCTCGCGCTGATTAGTGTCGCCACAGAGGTATCCAGGAAAATTTCGTAGTGCGAGAGATAGAGGCAGAAGTGTGATGCAAAAAAGCAAAGGGCTCATGGTATCACCTTGAAACACGCCCCTCTGGAAGGTGACGTTGTTCGTTGTCACACGATAATTTCTAGATGAGATAGTAAATCTAGTTTTCCAAAGAGGCATCAATCTCTCTATGCATCTCAGTATGTGTGGATGTACCTTCAAGCTTTCCAACAGACAGATGATAAGTCTATGAGAGGTTGAATCGAAAGCTTTCCGTTAGTCAATCCAGGTCATTGACAGGACGCGCTGATGGGCTGCAGCGTCTTTACAGATACACCTGTCAATTAGCAGGTTCTCTCGAAAGCCCGCTACAACTTTTTTCGATCCACGTTGTTCGTACATCTCTCGCCATACAGGCTCAATTCGCCGAACAATCCTGTTGTTGAGGACAGCTGTAAAGATCTTATATAGCGTGTTCAAACAAGTTATTGGCCTGTAATTGTCTGGGTTGGACAAGTTGCCTTTTTTTGGCAGGAGTATAGTGCGTCCTAACACCAGCCACTGCGGAATGGGCGTCTCCGACTTTAAATATGAGGTGAATATGCGGGCCAAATGTTGGTGTGTAAAAGTAAACTTCTTCCACCACAAGTTCTTGATACAATCTGGTCCAGCAGCGGAAAAGTTCTTCGTGCCTCTAAGTGCTTTTTTCACCTCTTCGGCAGTGATTGATGGAAATTCCTCCTCAGATTTTATGAGGTTGTTGCAAAACTCGTTGAAGCGGATGATATTGTCAGTATCTTCTTTCAACTCTAGTGTTTTCGGGATCTTGTACACCTCTCTCCAAAAAGTCTCTACCTCCTTGGGCTTTTTTTGGTGGATTTTTTACAGAAACAGGTAGATCGCTGAAGATGCGCGATGGGTCAGCGAGAAACTGTTTATTCTCCCTGATCCATCTCTCCCTCTTCTGTATTTTCCTCCTTGCGTCAGATAACAGCCGTATTTTGTCAACAATATGCTGCTTGATTGTCAGCAGCTTTCACTTGTTTAGTGTGTGATTCAAGATCCTTAGTTCTTGGGCGAACTTTCGAACCCTTTCCGTAAACGGTCTACTAGATGTTATGTAGTAAATCACACATTGAACACGGGACGCATTCTGTCTTGCCCATACAATCTTCTTGTTCAGTTGATGCAAGCGTCTTTTGGTCGTTTGATCCATCGTCGGTTTCAGCCTTCGATTTGAATCAGCCAAAGCTCTCGCAGCACCATAAACTGAGCAATTGATGGTCCAGAGATCGGACTCTTGCGAGATATTTCCATGAAGGGAGGCATCCATTTCAGCCAGATCTTGGGGCTTAGGAGCAACTTGCATGTTAATGTTCCTTCTTGTAATGAAATTGCGATCATCTCTCAGAAGGTGCCTGCTTTCTGCGGTTGGTCTCAATGTCGCTTCCTCATCTTCGTCTGCAGCTTGATCAAGCAGCGGTTGGGGAAGCACTCCGCGTACATGTCCATTTTTCCGGAGGTTGACGGCTTGATTTCGCAAAGACTGATGCGAAACGTGCTGAAGCTCTGGGTGTTTCTGGCACCACAGAGTGTGCATACGCGACATAAAGCCTCCGCGAACAGGGATAATGCTGACATCGTAGCAGTCTAGCACGTCATCCCTGAGTTGATCCGTCCACTCAATGTGGGCGTTTCGCCGGTTCGCCGTCGTGGTTCCATCTGAATTATTTTTAGCACCCCGAACTCTAGGCTGATCGGCATTGTTTGCCGACCCATTGTCGGGTGCTCTGCGCGTTCGATTGTCTTGAACCGCATCTACAACATTTTGGTGTTTTGGTGGTTTCATTGTTGTTCCCATGAGCAGCTAGGGAAAGTGTCAGTCCATCCTTGTAGAGCCCCGCGTGCAAGGATAAGGCTGATACTCTGAGAGGTGGCCCGGTATCCCAGAGTGACCGTTTGACACACCTAAGCCAGGTGCCATTCAGCTTTCGGCACGGTTGTCACGCCTTCCCTTAGGAGTTATTCCTTCGGGACCATTTCTGGACAATTGTCCGCGACTGCTTATTAATTATTGTAACCATATTCAGCAGAAACCCTTGGTACAGGGACCCTCTATCCGCAACCCGAGGACGCGTTCGGTGGCTTTGTCATAGGCCCTTCGCTTCTATTCCAAAGGAATCGAAACCGAAAACCGTTTAAAGGTTTTTTTAAATTATATATATATATATATATATATATATATATATATATGTATTTTTATTATTCATAATTTCAATTTATATTTGTTCAAATCAAACTTTTTACAAGAGAAAGCTTACAAAAATTATACAATATTTTTAAAAGTTTAGCCTAAATTACTCATAAAAAACATTAAGTTGCAAACATCTATTAAATGTGGATGAATTGAAATAAATGGAAGACAAATTCGATTTGAAGGTCAAAAACCGTATTCTAGAAATCAGGGATTTACGGTCGCTGTTCGAAGCAAATTGCAAATCTCAATAAATCATACGCGACGAAGGCGTCAACATGGTCAAAATGGCTGAACTGTGGCAATTTTAAAAGTTTTATTTCACTAGAATTACACCAAATTTAGTATTGGGCTATCCAAGCCTTTTAGGGCTGGGGAAACCAACACTTTAGAAAGCATCTGCCGTAGCCAAGCACGATTCACCTTTTCCTAAATGTAGGCATGTAAAAAAGGGAGAAAGACATCTCGGTACCTGGGGGTCAAAAAGGGCGAGCAGTGTGAAAAGCTTCACTTATATTTTACGCGTTTTACTATAAGCATCTCGAAAAGGCCAATATTGTCACTAGCCTTCTATTTTACTTGCGACTATTTTCTTTTCTTTGAATAAATGATCCTTTTTATTTATAAACTCTGTTTTTTACTGCCGAAATGAATGTTGAGGAAATTAGACCAGCAAAGAATGAGTGGAACAATTTTCAAGACTGACTGTAAATAATTTGTAAAAGACGTTCTCATTCAAAAAAACAATGTACATTCTACCTCATCACTTTTAGAATTGTAAATTCTACATAGGTAGAATCGGTAATAAGTATGTATATTTTTCAAGTCGCCATGTTAATTTGAGAGTTTAATTTTCCACCATCCCCATATTCGCCACACAAGTTTCACTTCCCCCGCTTGTTCCAAGCAGGCCCACATTTTTTCATGGCTTAAACAATTTATATTTGTTTAAATCAAACTTTTTACAAGAAAAAGCTTACAAAAATTATACAATAGTTTTAAAAGCTTAGCCCAAATTATTAATGAAAAACGTTAAGTTGCAAACATCTATTGAATGAGAATGAATTGAAATAAATGGAGGTCAAATTCGATTTGAAGGTCAAAAAATACTTTGGAAGTTATGAGTCTCATTCCACATTGCGATACTCTGATCATTCTACATGTAAATACAGTAAACTCTTGCCTATTCCAAGGGCCTCGAAACGTAAACATTTAGGTATTTCAAGGCTGGAGGACCCCCCACCTCTACCGCGTGTCCTGGAGTGATTTTGTCAAGCGGCGTTCATTGGCTGCCCCGGAGCTCTGTCGATGCGCGCACTGTAACAATATGTGCGTCCTTGCATTTGCGCATCATACATTTCAGTGATTTTAAAAGTGTTTTTGTTGACGTACTAACCAGTCAAAAAGGAGGAGAACGATGGAAAAGGTAATCGAATATTGTGAAAAATATAACATTTCCTTGAAATAGTACAACTTGCCAACTAAAAATCAATATAACAGAATCAAACAACGACTTAAATATTTCGCAGAATATTGAGTATTGTAGCATGATGTTACGATCATGATAGGATAGGTGGAAATGGCAGGAAGGTTAGCATAGTTGGTATATCTTGACATGGGAATGCATACACCTTTTTGGAGAAAATATTCTAAACTTAAAAGTAAGTTATAAATGTTTATTATACCATTAGGCCATTTTCCTTTCGGGGTAGGCTAGAATTATCGTGTTATTTATTTAAATAACAAGTTCGTGCCGCAATAATGCTCCGACCCAGGTTGCCGATCAATCTCTCTAGCGATCACCCCAAGTAAAGAGCCTTACAGGGTCTTCATGTGAAGCTCCCCACTCGGGCCCATTAGTATCCAAGGTCTTTTGTTTCAGGCGTCATTCACTCTACTGACACTCTTTTTATAAACTATTTGTCGCCACACTTTTCTGTCCTGGCATACTTCTCTAGCTTCCTTCACGTCAATGCACTTTTTCATGCAAGTTCTCGTGTTTCTATGGCTTATGTTTGTTCGAATTAGGATCTCATTCACACATTATAACCACCCTTTCGGCGGTCCACCTCTGGGCACCCTGCCATTTACAATACCTTGATACACTTATTTCGTTAGTCGTTCATCTTTCATTCTCTCAACATGCCCGAACAATCTTAACCGATTTCTTTCCAATATGTCTACTAGTGTCTTTTCTGCACCACATTCTTTGAGGATTAACTCGTTACTCACTTTGTCCATCAGAGCTTTCCCGCATATTCTGCACAGGGATTTCATGCGAATCGCGTTAATTTAACTCTTATCATTTTCTTGACAGGTCCATATCGCGCTACCTTGCAGCACATTAGCTTTACATGATATATTTTTACTTCTGGCAATGGGCCCTGCTCTACCGATAACCTTCTTACCCTCGTTTATGCGTCTATCTAACTTCCCATCTATCTTTCCGTCACTAGTGAATAGGCTACCCGGACATACGAACTTATCAACTTGTTCTATTCTCTCATTAGTTAAGATAATGTTGAATATTGCTTTCTCATTCTTTCCTTCAAACACCATAATTTTTGTTTTATTTACGTTAATTTTGAGGCCCATACTCGCTATGCTTGTATTCAGTTTGTTCAACATTCTTTGCAAGTTTTCGATTGATTCTGCCATAACAACCTTATCATTTGCGAACGCTAACCCACGTACCCTTACTGTTTCGAGATCCACACATTCGTCGAAAAGGGCCATTCTTAGACACTTGTACATGAATATAATAAACAGCCATGAAGGACATAAAGCATCCTTGTGGAACACCCTGCATAATATCGAACCAGTCACTTACATAGTTTCCCATTGACCCTTACACTCGTTTTGCTGCCAGCATACATTCTTTGTATTGCTTGTAGGAACCATCCATTGACTCCGCACTCTTTCAGGACTTGCCAAAGTTTACTTCTATCCTCCTTGTCAAATGCTTTTTCTAGGTCAACAAATGCACAGAAAACTTTCTTTTCTACTCTCAAACTTTTGTCTGTGATCTGTCTTAAGCTAAATACTTGATCCGTACATGATCTTCCTGGCGTAAATCCACTTTGGACTTCCCATATCTTTTCTTCTGTTATTTTCATTACCCTGCGAATAAGTATTTTTGAGTATATTTTACTTACGGTACCTAATAAGCTGATACCTCTGTAATTATTTCAGTTGCTTTTATCTCCCTTCCTTTTAAGTGTATACAGATACGGCATTTTCTGCCGTATTTTAATTTTGTAGTACGATACTTTAGTGACTGATCACAGAAGAGTGATCTGTCACATCTCGAACCCCTTTTCCAAGGCTAACTTTAAAAAATACGAGTGTTAGTGACTGGTCACAGGAAAGTGATCGTGAGGATTTGTGATTCGAATCAGAAGTGCTGCCATCTGCTAGACAATTTGCAAATTAGTGATAAAGTGTATTATTATAGGAATAGTGAAGTGATGAGCAATTCTTTAGTGTGCTTTTAGTGTGTAATGTTTTTGATTATATGACACTTTGTGTGTATTTATAACTTAATATTCCTCATTTTATGATAAAATAGTCAAATATTCTACTATTTTACCAAAGTAGCAAAAAATATGATCGGAACAGAAAGTTCCTTATTGACACAAAAAATTTGGCGGACTAGGAACTTTAAATACGTCAAAATTTTCCGGAGCTCAATACTCGACCTTTTGTATATTGGTACGATAATCGCTTTCCTCCAATCGTCTGGGACTTCTCCCATCTCGATACATAAATTGATAAATTCGCACAACCTGTGAGGTATGTACTTGTCCCTGTAATTAAGCATTTCAGCGCTAATATTGTTTACACCAGCAGCCTTACCGTTTTTAAGTTCTTAATTGTATCTCTAACCTCAGTGACACAGACTTTTTCAATTGAGTTTTCTAATGCATTATGTTCTATATCGCAGTTCTGGTGCGCTATAGCTTCATCCAATAATAATTTTTTGAAAGAGTCTTTCAAAGCGTCTAGTATCCCGTCTGTTTTATATAGCATTTCGCCCTTGTTATTTCTCATGCTGATAAACTCTGTACTTTTACTTCCCTTCATCTTTTTAAATAATAGTTTCTTGCTTCCTGCAAAGTCGCTTGCATTTTCTTCGCTTCTTCGGTTCTGATTTTATCTTTACTTTCCTTGACTAGTAGTTTAACTTTCCTCTTTTTGTGTCTGTAATCATTTTCAAGTCTATTTCTCTCGTCATCGCTAAGACCTGTGATGTTGAACGTTCTATTCTTTCTTTTCTTGTCGGGCTGCCTGAATTTCATCATTCCACCATGCATTGTCAACCGTTCTTCCGACAACCGCAGTACCACATACTTCAATTGCACTCCTAACAATGACATCCTTAAACAAGGTTGATACCGCCTCTAAATTTGTATTATCTTTTAGTCTCACCCAAGTTTGCCTGATCTATGCGTTCGTTTATCTCATTCTGTAAATCTATTCGCACTTCCAGTTTCTGTAAATTTTCAATCTTGATTCACCTTGTAGTTCGTGGGGAGGCTTAAGCGTGTGGGACAGGGGGGTCAAAAGGACCTCGACCTGCATGTGTAACGATATGAATGAAAGGATCCCTATAAACGGGCTCTTCTAGGTGAGAGGAAAAGTATCCCTATAAACGGGCTCTCCTGGTATGCGTGATTACGGTATGGTAGAAGTGTGAAAGAGCCTAGCTTATACGGGCCTTCTGGATCCCTGGGTCGAGGCCCCTCTCGGTCCGATTTTCAGTTTTGAAATCGGGACAGGAATGACCTGCGGCCCGCATAGCGTCTAAGATACAGCCCTCCGTTTCTTATGGTGGTTTGCAAGCGGATATTTGAACATTGAGTGTCTCACTCAATGTGACCACCCCCCTAAGTCATGGGTGTAGAGCGATCGTGCAGGTGGCACTTTGGCACCTAGGGTTTACGAAGGTGCCCTAACGGCCTCTCGGGAACACCGGACGACCTCCCCGAGTAAAAAACTGTCTTACCCCTGCATGCGGGTCTCTGCAGGGGTGGACCTTTTGTTTTCCCAGCTTCTCGTGGGATCAATATGGACACGCAAAACACAAACAACGAAAAAGGAGGAGTAAGGGAGGTGGCGTAGGGTGGAGAGGGGTTGGGCCTTGACGGGTCGAACATAACCCTTTCCCCCTTATCTGTCTCTCCGGCAAGCTAAATTCAGGTGACGGCTGCGCCCGAGGGAGCTGGGGGTTTGACGGCCCCCTGGACGAGGCTATCGTAATGGGAGAGGCCAATCAGTCCCCCAAAAAGAGGAGACGCATCAACGGTTCCCTGAAAAGGAGACTGAAGAAGCAAGCGCAGCAGGCTAGTAGAGTGGCTGCGGAAGCTGGAACGCCGGCAGCTACAGGGCCGACATCCAGCACTGAGGCCCAGAAGAGAGGTAGGGGCTCAGAGGACACCCAACCGGGGATGGCTAAGACTCTGAACAGCCACAAGGCGGCCCAGCATCCGACGAACAGAGTGTCTTCGGGAGCTGGACTGACGGCCGCTCAGAGGATTAACTCCCTGAAGACGGTGGTGACCAACACCAACTACCCGGACTCGTTTCTCACTACGGAGCAGTACGAGATTTTCAGGTAGTCTACCTGGAGGGCGCTCCAAAGAGTGTCCTCAGATCAATGGCCAAGATTTGTGACCTCCTTCTGCAGAGGAGGGGTCTTCGTATTTGTGGCAGCTGACCTAGCGGCTAAGGCTTGGCTACTCAAAGCAGTGGTCGAGAATGAGTCGTGGGAAGGCGCATCTCTTAAGGCGGGTGGGGTTGAGTTGCTCCAGAGGTTTCCGGCCAGGAACAGGAGGAGCCTTTTGAGACACCGGAGGATCGGGAGCAGACTTAAATGACTGCTCCTGGTCTAACCATTACCCAGATTAACTTGCATCACAGCAAAGGCGCCTGTGCAGTTTTGCAGAGGGGCATGGCTGCGAGGCACACAGGTATTTCACTAATCCAAGAACCATGATTAGTTCGAGATACCATAAGGGGATTAGGAGGGCTCGTATTTTTTGTTACAGGGACCCCAAGGCGGCCAAACCAAGAGCCTGCATACTGGCGAAGGGAGTGAACGCTGTCCCGCTGCATGATCCATGTTCGAGAGACCTGATGGTGATAGCCACGGATCTCAAAGGAATATGAAGGCTAGTTCTGGGATCGGCTTATTTTCCTTATGACAGCGATACAAACCCACCAGTGGAGGTACGTACACTGGTGGAATATTGCAAGGTAAGGGGTATTCCTCTTCTGCTGGGACCCCGACGTTTCGTAACTCGGTCAGGGAGGAAGTCTTTGACATCACTCTCTGTACCAGTGAGTGACTACAAGAGTACAAAAGGCCGGGGAGACGCACTAGTGGAATGGGCAACTCGGAGAGCTTCGCAGGGAAACCAGAGAGAGGTCCAGACGTGCCAGTACTGGCAAAACGAAGGAACTATGGACGTCATTAACAACGATGAGGGACGAATACAGGGGTGCAATACGTAAGGCAAAGCAAGAGAGCTGGACCAACTTTTGCACAGACATCGAGAAGGGAGCTGAGGCGGCTAGACTGGATAGGCTGCTTTCTCGAAATCCGGACGCTATTCTCGGCACTCTGAAACTTCCCTGGGGGTGGGGGGGGGGGGGTACTCGGAGTCGGACGGGGATACCTTGGCTCACCTGATCAAGGCACATTTCCCGGGCTTTTCAAGGTTTGGAGAAAAGGGGACGGTACTTTAGAGGCAAACAAAGTCGCCTGCGGCCCAACTGGGCCCGAAACGGCGGCTAGCCAACGAGATTGTTACCCCTGGAGATATCATCATAGGACCGCTAGTGAGACTTGCTAGGGCTAGTCTGACGCTGGGATATATCCCGACGGCATGGAGGGGTACGAGAGTAGTCTTTATTCCGAAAGCAGGTAGGATCAGTTATATCCGCGATAAGGTCTTGCCAAGTAGGCCAATTCACAAGGAGCAACACGCCCACAGGGCTGGTCAATCTGCGGAGACGGCCCTAAGCGGAGCAGTAAACCTAATTGAAGATCAACTGAAGGAAAAACGCGTCACGATTGGAACCTTTATGGACACCGAAGGAGCCTTCTATTGCAGTCGTGGAATGGTCGTGCCACATGTTGGCCAACAGAAATCTAACTACGACTAAGGGTGATGCCACTCTATGTGGAACCATTGACTCGGGATATCCACAGGGAGGAGTTTTATCGTCCTTGCTGTGTTTCCTAGTAGTGGATGAACTGCTTCATCTACTCTCGAGTCAGAGCCACCACGTCATAGGCTATGCGGACGATATACTGTTTATCGTGCGCGGCCAACACCTGGATGCACTCTTCGGAGTAATGCAGCAAGCACTGATGATAGTGGATGCATGGTGCAAGAAAACTGGATTATCGGTTAATCCGAGTAAGACGGACGCAGTTGTTTTCACCAGAATGTACAAGTGGGAGACTACGAGTACATTGAAACTTGGAGGACAACAAATGGAAATCAAAGAACGAGCTAAATATCTAGGAGTCATTCTGGATAAGAAGCTGTTGAACGAGCACCTGGAAAACAAGTGCAAGAAGCTAGTAGCGACTCTATGGCTCTGTAGGAGAGCCATAGGGAAAAGCTGGGGCTTGAAACCGGAGACACTGATGTGGATCTACACAGTGATCTTGCGACCCAGGCTAACCTATGCGGCGGTGGTCTGGTGGAGCAGGATCGAGCTGTCCACTGTGAAGACTCGATTGGAAAGGATCAGGGGAATGATTCTGAGAGGTGTCACTGGAGCCTCGAAGTCGACACCCACGATGGCACTGGGGCTGCGAAGGTGGCCTAGAGGCTAAATCCGGTACATGACAGAAGCATCTCGATAGCAGTGAAGATCCCAGTCGGCATCGCGAGAAGGCCGACCCTGAACATGCCCAGGGACAAAATGGTCACTCGCCACTTCTTCGACAAGAAGTATCGAGTTAGCCTATCCACGAAGGAGGAATGGGCTAACGGCGACGCATACCTGCCCAGCGATGGGGACAACTGGTTTACAGATGGCTCCAGGAACAAGGAGAATGCAGGAGCCGGCGTATATCGTAGAAGGAATGGAATGGGCTTCACAATTGAGATGGGGTCCTACGCCACAGTTCTACAATCTGAGATTATGGCCATACTCCAGTGCGCCTACAAGACAAAAGAGTATGACAACAAAAGAAACATCCGTATCTGCTCAGACAGCAGGGCTGCTATAATGGCCTTTATTGGAACAACGACCACGTCACTATTAGTATGGGAATGCTTCGAGGCACTATATATGTTAGCGACGGATAACCGAGTCACTCTGCTATGGATCCCTGGACACAGCGGTATCCAGGGCAATGAGATATCGGATAGGCTAGCCAAGCTAGCCTAACAGAAATGTATATAGGACATGGGAACCTAAGATATCACAGACATGAGATAGGGCTTGCAGAAAGTCCCCTCTGTTGTCTGTGCGGAAAGGATAATGAGACATCTACTCATATCCTTTGTCACTGCCCTCCGGTTGCAGGGAAACGTCTAAAACTCACAGGCAATTATTGCATTTGTGAGGCAGACATATCAGCCAACAGAGTGGCTGCGGTCCTCGGCGGAGAGCCCTATGGAGAGGGCGTTGGGGTCATGTTTAGGCTCACAAGGGGACGCAACGGGATTACCCAAGCGCCAGGGGCTGTTACGGTCTCAATCCAGAACTAATAATAAATAATACAAATTGTTCAGTTTTTTTGGTTCTTTTTCTCCTCCATCCCTGACCTAAGTTTATTTTGCATTCTGAACACCTCATGACTCTTGTATCTTTTACTAGTTCTCTTAGTCTTTCATCCGCAATAACGAAGTCAATTATACTGTGGCTATTTCCTTTACGCCAGGTGTACATGTGGATCTTTTTATGTCTAAACCAAGTATTTGTAATAAATGGGCCCTTTTCTAAGCATAAGCTAACTAATCGTTCCCCGTTATAATTTTTTCTTGAATCCCAAAAATTACCTAGCACCCTAATATTTTTCAAGTGTAGAATGCATTTTCGTAATTCTGTTTCATCCTTTTATATCGGTTAAAGAACTTTCAGTTTCACGAAATATACAATCAACTATCCGAAATCTGAAGTTAGAGTACCCGATTCTGATCAAATCGATCTGATACACTAACATAAAATTTTTTATATTTTATTTTATTTCGTGACACTGAAAGGTCGTATGCATTCCCATGACGTCATGCTCTCTTATTTTAACTCCTTTTGTGCAATTATTTTGCATAAATTGATTTTCTTGAGTATTTGTTCTTTAAAAAACATTTTTTTTAGAAACATAACTCTTTTTAAGCGTTCTTGTGCAATTTTGTTGCATAATTTGGTTTTTTAATGTTTAGGTTGGTTTAAAAAATTTACTTTCAATTATTAAACAGAGGCATTAAGCCATAGAACCTGTGTCGTTCTCTAGCGTTAGGTTCTTTTGCCGTTCTCAAAAGTTCATTTGTTGGTCAACCAAAAACTTTTTGATCTAGGCACAATGATCGATTTTTCCAATAAATTCTTTTTGATAGGGATGTAATTACAGTAAAGTCCCACTTATTTCAAGTCCCCCTTATTTCAAGACCCGCTTATTTCAAGCCCTCTGTATGCGGTTATCTCAAATTACGCAGTTCCGTCAACCCCCACCACGGTCCCTGTACACTCTCCTCCGCTTCTGTGGCTGACAAATGAAAAAAATAGGTCCAAACAGCGCCCTCGTTGGTTTAAATTGAGTATTTTAGGATGACGTCATGGGAATGCAGACTTTTTGGAGAAAGTATTCTAAACGTAAAAGTCGTAAATGTACAAATAGTAATATTTCGCAGGTGTGGAATGTATTTTCTCAGTCACGTTCCATTCTTTTGTCGATTCACGACCTTTCAGTTTCACGAAATAAAATAAAACATCTTAAATTTCAGATTAGTGGCACGTCAAATTAGTAACCTCAAATTTCGGAAAGTTGCTTGTATTTCGTGACACTGAAAGGTCGTCACTCGAGCAGGGAATGGGACATGACTGAGAAAGTGGATTTTGCACTTGAGAAATATTACTCTTTAGACCTTTATCACTTACCTTTAACTTTAGATATTTCCTCCAAAAACTCATGTGCAGTAGTTGCAGTCATATACTGCAACCTAACCTTTCTGACGGCTGACATTTCGACCTAGCCTAGCATTGCCGCGAAATATTTGAGACCGCGAAATTTTCAACTGCACAAATCGGGGCCGTCTCAAACATTTGCAATTGGAATACATAATATTGTGCAATCTCAGCATGTGAGTAACTGTATCTTTGTCCCTATGCTGCTGGTGTTTTTCGTGCGAGAGTCGCAACCGTCTCTCGCCCTTTGAGCTGAAAAACTGCGTGGGCCAGCAGTGCTAGGAATCTCGGGTCTGTTTATGTGTTTTATTATTGATAGTATTTATTGATTTCAAATCGAACGCGGTTTTCGACACATGCGCAGTTGAAAAAGTTGCTTAGAGCATGCGCAGCGATAGGAGGCCAGGCAGCCAATGAAAGGCGCTTGATGAAAAGAACCTGCCCACTCGCGGTAGAGGTGGGGGCCCCTCCAGGCTTGAAAATAACGAATACCTATGTTTCAAGGACGCGGGAATATGTGAGACTTTACTGTATTTATAAATAGACTTCTGTTGTGTACTTTTTTGCATTTACAAAACTTTAAGAAAAATGACTTCCTTCTAGTTAAAATTAATTTTTTTAAATATAAACAAAATTTTTATAGGAATTTAATTGCGCAAAAATGGACCCCTGTTGTGTAATTTTGTGCATTTACAGAGTTTCAGGATAAATCACTTCTCTATAATCAAAAAATAAAAAATAATTCATTTAAAATAAAAAGTTATATCATGGCATTCCGGTACAAACAAGCTAAACACTTGGTTGTTAGAGGTTTGTTTCATGTATGACTTAATCACATTAATAAAAGACTTTCCATATAAGAATGCTTGATACCTGCGATAATGGTAGTCTAAGGAAGATTCTTTGAATACTTTAATAAAATTCATCGAATACGTATACTGTGTATACAAAAATACAATTATATTACATTTAAATTATTTAGGAGTTTACTTTATTATTTATAAAAATAATCTTTAATGTTTCTGAAGACACTGATTTAAAATAAGTGTATTTAATGTCGGAAAGTCAGGCGGTCAGCACGCGTTGAGATGGCTCCGAATAATGCGCCAAATTTGCGTGGCCCAAGCATCCACACGGGGATTAGTCTACGGGATTTGGAATCGGAGGCTGTTAGTGATCAAGTGAAAGTGTTTTTCTTTCGATGTGGGAGGGTGTCAGAGGGTGTGCATTAGGAAAAACGAAAGTGTTCCAAAGTGATGGAGAGCATTTAGGGTATGGAGGTTGGTGGGAAAAATGACGAAACTTCCGGGTCGGGTTCCGAAAATGCAACCGAGAAGGCGCTTCTGGCGGAGGCTACACTGGACAGTGGCGACTCCACACGGGGAATTCAGGAACCTGACTCGAGATCAGAAAGCGGGAACCCGGGAATTCAAACCAAAACCTATCAGCGGGTGATGATAAGGTGATGATAAAAAAAAGCGGCCCAGGGCGACCTTCTAAAGTGGAGAGGCAAGCTAAATTACACGAGAAAAGTGTGAAAAGTCTGGAATGTTTTGTGGTGTGGAAAAATACGTGGGAGAGGAACGTCAGTGAGGAAAAAGCGCTCGAAAGATCGGAGAAGCTCTCGCGCTCGCCGATCAGAAAGGAGAGAACGTCAGAACAGCCTTTGGGAGATGTTTCAGAAAAAGGGAATGGGGATAAGGGAGACCCTTATGAGAATACCATGCCCAGAGAAAAGGCCGAGCCTATCGGAGAAAGACTGAGTGTACCTTGTCAGAACTTGCCGGAGTGGGTTAGCCAAACTGGGGAATCCTTGAAGAAATGGTGGAGTGTGGAATTGAGGAAACAAATGAAACCTCTGGAGGGGCAGCTGAAAGAGTTGAGGGAGTTAATGGTAGAAGGGCAGTAAAGGGAAGAGGGCACAATGTCGGATCTGAAGAAAGCCAGGGAACGAGAGAATCAGCACCGGGAAGAAATCGAGGTATTGATATTGGAGAAAGAGTTTTTGACAGGAAGGTTAAAGGAGTGGGAGGATAAAATTCCAAATGAGATTATCGACATCCCTGAACCACCTGAAGAAGGGGAGAAGGGCAGTGGATCGGAAGGAGAAATGGACAATAGAGCAGATCTACTTACGGGCGTTGACAAGGAGGTCTGCTAATACGAGGAAAGAGATACCGAAGAGATGTCAAAACTCAGCTCAAACGAGCTGAAGTGGGAATTAAGAGAGAAAGAAGCAAGAAGGAAAGTGGTCATCGTGAGGGGTTTCAGATCCAGGGGAAAGTTTCACGTTAAAGAAATAGGGGACAAGCTTAGGGAACTAACAGGAGTCAGTCCGATAATAGAAGACCTGAGGCACATAGCCACTGGAGCATTAATTACGCTTGACTCACTTGCAAATAAAAAGAGGTTGATGTCTAAATGACTAAATTTTGGAATGGATCAAGAAGAAGGTGGAAGCAACAAAAAGGAGGGGAGCAACTACGAGTGTGTACTACTATATGAGATGGAGAATCAACATTACGCAATACTACTGGAACGAGAAGGAGGGGAAGGTGGAGGAAAAACTTTTTCGTAAGTAAGAAAGGGAAACAGAAGGAAGGCAGCGGCACAATTAAAGGTGTAGTATATAATATAGCGGGGGGGGGGGGGGTTGGGGGGGGGATTTCCTCAAGGCGTATGACATAGTGATACTGCAAGAGACCTGGATCGAGAAAGAAAAGGAGGACAATTTTTTAACGTCACTGGACCAGGAATATGAATGGACAACCAATGCAGCGGTAAGAGTTAAAAATAAGGGGAGAGCGAAGGGAGGGCAAATTGCCGGGGTGCGCAAGAGTCTGAGCGGGAATTTAAAAATAGAAGAATGGGATTTGGGGCTAAAGATCAGTGCAGAAATATTGGGGGACACGGGAAACAAAGTGAATATTTTGACTATTTACAATAACGTTGGAGTAGCAAGAGCGGTAAATAGTATTAGAGCTTTAGTCGAGGGTATGCTGGAGAAGGGATAAGAAATTGTGATACTAGGAGACTGGAATGCAAGAGTAGGAGTGGAGTTGGAGGGGAGGGGAGGTAGACGATCTAGCGCCAGCGAAGAATTTCAACACTCTAAGAAAATCGGAGGATAAGACTGTAAACCCGGAAGGGTACAAGTTATTGAAATTTTGCGACCAAGAGAGCTTGAGGATTCTTAATGGAAGGTTGGGGAAAGATGTTAGGGGAGAATGGACGCACATCGGAGAGGATGTGGGATCTGTAATTGATTACACAATAGAGTCAGAGGGAGTTGGGGATACGGACATTAGGGATATGGAAATCGTAACTAGAACCGAATCTGACCACTTGCCAGTAAGCTTCTTGATGGCGGGAAAAGGGCTGCAAAGAGGTATGAGCCAGGAGAGGGATGGAGAGCCAGAGAAGGGTTCAGAAACAGAAAGTAGGCTAATATGGGATAAAAAGAAAAGTCAGGACTACAGGAAGGAACTGGCGAAAATTTGGGGAAAGAGGGTAGTAAATGGGAAGGCTGGTTGGGAAGAAAAGTGGGACACTTTGATAGACGCGGTTAAACAAGCGGCTCAAACAGTAGGCATGTTTAAGAAGGTGAGGGTGAGGAAGAGCGGCAGGAAGAACCAGGACTGGGTGAAAGACGAGGAAGAGAAAAGGCTGGGAAGAATAGCATTCAAATCCTTGAAAAGTACTTAAGAACTAAAAAGGACAGGGACAAGGGAACATACAATGGCAACATAAAGAAACTAAGGGAATACCGAAGAATCAGGCGGAAACAGGAATCGGAGCAAAAATTGGGAAAAGTTAAGAGCAGTAAAAATATGGGCGAATTTTGGCAGGCAATTAACGGATTCAGACCGAAACGGAAACAAAAGGGGAGAGGGATTAAAAAGGAGGAGTGGAGGAGGCACTTTATGGGACTACTTGAATGGGAAGAGCTCGAGGGGGAAAATGACATTCCAGAGGATTCGGGGGTCAGAGTGGATAATATTGGAGGACCGCCACCGACGGAAGGGGGGGAGGAAGTTGGTAGGGAGGGGGAGGACGAAGCGGAGATAGAACTGAACAGGGAAATTTCTTTCAAGGAAATAGCGAAGGTAGTGGACAGAATGAAAAAAGGGAAAGCTGCAGGGGGGACGGGGTTAGCATAGAATTTATTAAGTGTATGCCTAAGGAATGGGCTTTGGAAATGAGGGAAATTTTGAATGGATTCTGGAAGGATGCGAGGCTCGCCAAAAGGTGGGAGGTTGCACGAATCTATCCGATTCACAAGGGGGCGATGAAAATGATACAGGAAATTACAGGGGAGTCGCGCTGCTGGATGTAGGTTACAAAATTTTAGCAACAATTCTGAATGAAAGGATCAAGGACTGGATGGAAAAGAAAGGGTTATGCGAAGAAAGCCAAGCAGGCTTTAGAAGAAGGAGAGCAACGAGAGACCATGTGTGGATACTGAATTCGTTGATCAATAACAAACTAAAAAAAGAAGGTGGGAAACTTTACACGGCATTTATTGATTTAAAAAAAGCCTTTGACACTGTAGATAGGGACCTATTGATAGGAAAGCTTGGAAAGATTGGGATTAAGGGGAGAATGATGAAAATGCTGGAAAAAATATACAGCAGGACAATAAACCAGGTTATCACGGCAGAAGGGACGACCGAAAGCTTCAAAAGGGCTAGCTGGGTAAGACAGGGGTGTCCATTGAGCCCAACCATGTTTAATATATTCATTTGGGGACATGGGCGAAGCTTGGGAAAGGGGGAACGTAGGGGTGACAGTGATAGAAGGAACTAAGATATTTGGGTTGAAGTATGCGGATGATGTCGCCTTGATAGCAGACTGGCCGGAAGGGCTAAGGGAAATACTAAGGAAGGTGGAGAAATACGAAAATAGGAATAAGCTCACGACAAATGTGGGGAAACAAAAATAATGATATTTAGAAAGGGGGGAAGAAGAGAAGAAAATGAGAGCTGGAAGATAGGAGGGGAAGAGCTTGAAGTAGTAAATAGTTTTAAATATCTGGGGTACTGGTTCTCTACAGGGGGAGTCAATACAATCCACATATCCATATTAGCAGCGAAAGCAAGGATCGCATCGAACGCAACATGGGGAGTGATAAAAAGGGCAAGGATTAACAGATTGGGGAAAAAATTGTATCTGATGGACACTCTGGTCAAAGCGGGGGGGATGTACGGAGTGGAAATATGGGGGTGGGGAAGGAGCGATGTAATGGAAAGGCTGCAGGGTAGGTTGGTCAAAATGGCAATGGGGCTAGACAGTACAACACCGGGCTACATCTGGAGAGCGGAATCGGGAAGGCACAGTATAGAAATTGAGGCTAGGACAAAAGCGATCAAGTACCTAATGAGAATATATGTGAGATGAAGGATGAAAGATGGCCGAAAATTTGCCTGAGAGAGGAAATAAGAGGATTAATAAATGGGTATCCTTCGAGATGGGGGGAAACATTCGAGAAAGCATGCAGAGAGCTAGGAGGCGGGGAAACTATAAAATGGCTGTCGGAAGGGGGAAGAGAGGAGAAGATCTTGGAAAAACTTATGGAGGGAATAGAAACAAGAATTGCTAAGGAATTGCAGAACGATTGGTCTAGGATAGATAATTCATCTTACTGTGTGGGATTTAAGAAATGGAAAACAATCCCCGGGAGAGAGGAATATTGGGAGGACGCAAAAACGAGTGACGAAACTAAAGTACAGTGGGCGAGGCTAAGGTGCGGGAATGTGGGAAAAGCGGGGGAAAAAGGATATAAAGATGTTACGTGCAGGTTGTGTGGGAGGGAAGAAGAGAGTCTCCAACATATTCTGAGGTGCGAGGTGGCGTGGGAAAAGCTGGAGGGCAAGTGGACAGAAGGGGTTGAAAATTGGGTGTGAAATAAAAATGGGAATGAGCTGGGGGAAATGATTGAAATAGCCCTTAAAGGGAAACCGGACCCCATCCTCTGCGGGTACGCGAGAAATTTTGTAAACAGGGCCAAAGAGTCGGAACGTCCAGAGCTGTGATTATATTGTAATCGGAAATTACTGCATAGGCGTATGATACTGGAAGTGGCAATAGCAGATAATAGCATAAAGAGACATGTAGTCGACAAATCATTTATATTTGATTATATTGTAATGTACAGTATCACAAAGAATGGGCCACGAATAGGGCCTAGGATGTTGGTGGGTGGGGGAGCAGAATGGAATGCGATAGTGAGCAGCTATCCAAAATTTAAATTAGGCGGAGCGGGAAATGGATGTTCGCCTGTTGTTTTCATAGAATAGATTTCATAGAAATTCATAGAAATATAATTCATATAATATAATTCATAGAACCTTTAGTGTATATTTGTAGAACAGGACCAAAATGTAAAAATCCTTCCGGGTATACATACTGAATAAACATACAGTTGATACATACAGTTGATAGATATTAAATTGTTGAGAAATTTATTTTAGAAATTTGTGAAAATATTTTAAATACAATCCTTTAGGTATTTCTTTAATACGCACTTTTACGATCTCTTTTCTATGAATCTGTGGTCTCTGTTTTTTCACATTTAGGGTGTAGACACTTGTCTCTGCCTCAGTATCCGTTATCTCCTTGAACCAGGAAGTCGAGTTTTAAAAGCAGTGGATATATTCCGAAGGAGAATAATTTTTAGAAAGAAAAATTACATCTTTTACTGGATTGATGGAAACAAATTACAAAAAGATAAGTTTTTATCATAGATTGAAATTGAAGTTTTCTTGAATTTGATTTCATCAGATATTTCAAACCTATTAACTGTCAAGTGAACTCTCAAGATTGTTTGATTGAGATTTTAATTAAATTTTAATATTTTATTCATTTTTTTTGTCTTTTAAGATATAATCAATTCTCAGAAATATTAAAGATAAAAATGTAAATGGTGTTAATAATTCCTTAATAATTAACTTCAAATTCAATTCTCATTTTTAATTAATATTATCATAACATATAAATATTTCCTATTATTTTCCTATTAAAATTTCCCTGAAGAGGACGCCTAAAAGGCCTCGAAACATGTTGGACCCTGGTAGTATAAAAAAGACGGATAAATAATAAAGAAATGAGAGAGAAGTGCTTTGGATGTCTCTTTCTCTTTTCTCCCTCTTTTTCAATTGTCATATATCTGTCTCTAATGAGTCGTTTTACAATGTTATTTGAAAACATATTTCTCTTATTTTAACTCTTTTTGTTCAATTATTTTGCATAAAATGATTTTTTTTGAGTATTTGTTTTTTAAAAAACATTTTTTTGTGGAACATAATTCTTTTTAAGCCTTCATGTGCAATTTTGTTGCACAATTTGGGTTTATAAAGTTTACGTTGGTTTTAAAAATGTATTTTTAAATAAAATACTCAATTCAAACCAACGAGGGTTTCCTGCTCTTCGGGCCTCTTTTTAATTTGTCAGCCATTGACGCGCGCGAGATCGTTCAGGGACCGTGGTGGGAGGTGACGAAACTGCGCCACTTGGAATATCCCAGCATGGGGGACTTGGAACAGGTGCGCCTTCGAATAAGCAACAGTTCACTGTAATAACACACGATGCGTAATATCTTTATTTTATTAATTTTCTTTATTATTTTAAGTAATTTTTCCTTGTAATGAAATTTCGTGCACAGACATGCGTTTATCTCACGAAGATGTCACATTTCAGTTGTGAAGTTTAGAAAAAACTTTTTTTTTTTAAACGAATTTAGTACGTACATTTCTTTCCTTGAACTGATTTATGAGACATAAATGTCTCAGAAGGTAAAGCTTGACGCTTAAAATCCACGAGATAGCGACTACGATATAATAATGAAGCAACAGAATATTAATTAATTACACTGTTAACCAAATTCTTCATTTTGATCGTCTACTTGGAAAAAATGAGGATTTTTTATACTCTGGTCTTATCCTTGGCGGTTATTCTTAATTCTAATGGTAAGTATAACAATATAATATCATATCTATAGCTCTAAGTGCGTTTTAGTTGCAGTTCAGATAGCACAACAATTTGTGGCAAGCTTTCCCCAAATAAGAAAATGTCCACCTTGTGACAACATTGCGAAGAAAACTTAAAATTCGGAATAGATTTCGGACATTTTGTTCGATTTAATCCACATTCTATAATCTCAACCATGGCGAATAATTTTTAAACGAATTTTGAACCAATCCGAATCATTCCGAAATCTCTATCCGAACGGAACCAATCCAAAGAAAGTTTACAATATACTGTAAAAACAGCAAGAATTTCAAGAGCTAAATTACAATCGACTGTAAAATCAATACGTCTCAAATAATAAAATTAGATTGCGTTCGGCAAAAGCGCATTCTCGAACGATGTGGATTTACGGTCGGACGTAATAATGCATGGCTCCACGTTGGGAAGTTACGAAACTTTTGTAAAATTACATCCTCCCACGATGGAAATTTTTCGAAATGGGAAACCGACCGCAATCTAATTTTACCATTTAAGACGTAGCAATTTTACAGTCGATTGTAATTTCACCTTTAATGTTCCAGCAGCGTTTTTTACAGTGTACTTCTCAATTCGCGTACCAACACCAAATTCAATTCTAATCCACATTTCAATCCTTTTCAATCCATGCGTACAATCCGTGGTTGTAAAATTTCCGCAGGAAGTGTCTTAAGTACGAACTTAATCTGAAATGATTACCCTGGAATTTGAAATTTGTGTATAAAAAGATGAATTAGAAAAGTGTCCGTATTGATACGGAACTTTTACAAGTTTCAGAACTAGAAAGTGCTTTGAAATTAGTTCGAATGCTGCTTACATGCAATAAAATTATTCCCTTGTCGTAGTGGTATCGGAATTAAGTGATGTATTTTGTAAATTCCGTTGTCCATAATCGGCATATTTGAATAGAGTAAACAAATTGACTATTTAGCAATAAGACAGTTATCTCAGCAATATCAATCCAGTATGCCCAGGCGGAAATATTATATATAGTTTATATATAGTGTCAAGTATTATATGTAATATTCATTTGTTTTATACATTTTTTATATAAAACAAATGAATATTATATATAATACTTCAAACTATATATAATATTTCCGCCTGGGTGGATATTTTTCCTCTATTAACTGAATGCTATGCTTTTCATTTTCTTCGCATCTTCCGTCAATATTGTGTGTGTTAATAGATGAAATGAGTCGCCTTTTTTCTAAATTCTAAAAAACATCAAATTTACCGATTCAAAATTTAGAGAAAGTTTTTTCAAAATGTAGTATTTTCCGCACGAGCTTAGGTATTTAGAATTTTCTTTTTTATTCGACGAGGGACTTCTTGCTCTTACAATCTGTTTTTATAAAATTCTTGAGAGTGGAGAGTTTCAAAAACCTTGCTTTTTAAAATTTTTGCTCAGACATTTGTTAGAAAAAAATCATTTTGGAAAAATTGAATATTTGCATTTTCTCAGAAACAACGTTGAAACATATAAAAAGTTCTACAAAAAACACTTTTTATTTTTTTGTAATAGCTTGCGTAGCTTAGAAGAAATAATCAAAAATTATATTCAAACAATAAAATATGTTCCCGGCTTAAAAAATGATTTAGCCCGCATAAACTGACGGGATGCCTTTCTTTGTATTAGCAAAACATTTGTTCAAATATTGGAAAAAATAAAACGGTGGGGTTTTCCTAAAAAAATTTAATTCATGTTTCCAAATTCTATCAAGAAAGAAGAAAAAAGAAAGAAGATTTTCTGGAAAGCCCCACCTTTTTTATTTGTTCTTATATTTTTCTTCCAGTTTCTGCTTATATACGAAAAGCATCTTACCAGGTTTATGGAAGCTTAACCATTTTTGAGACCGGGAACCATTTTTTTCTTAAAATATAATTTTTTTTGTTTTTCTCATGAACGGTGCAAAATACCGAAAAGAGGAAGAGATATTTTTGGAAGAACTTTTCTAGGTGTATCCATTTTTATCTGAAAATTTGTTGTACACTACCGTCGGAAATTGCCGGTACGATCAGCGAAAGTACTACTAAAAATCACTTTTGACTTTGAAACGTGATTATTCATTCAAAACAGGAGTAAGAAACTTTTCTAAGTACCGACAAAAAGCTTATTCAAATGCGCGCCAATTAAGCTCTGATAGATATATTTTTGGCCTTTTGAAGAGAATATACCACGCGAGAAGTTACAAAAATTCAAGAATTTCTCGAATATTGTACCTCGAATTCAACTTGTGACCTGACCTAGGAAAGTTATAGCAAAAATCTTAAATTCATACGACACATTCTCTGAAGTATTATCTTTGATTTAAGCCAATAAAACTTCAAAAAATCTTTACGGGTTCTCGAGATACGACTAAAAATGTCCAAGTCTCAAATGTCCAGTTTCTGTCGGCGATTACTGCTGTCGACCGCGAGAGCGGTGATCGCCGTGAATTTCTCAGATTTTGTTTCTTATCTTCAGCTCGTGCTGTAACTTAGGATACTTATGGGGGAAAACTGAATTAAAAAATGAACAGGACGTAATCTGCGAAATATGAGCTACATATCGACGCCTCCATTCAATATGAGTCTATCTGCTGACAGCGCCGTGTATGAGACTATGCGCTGTGTATAAGCATAAGGAATAGTCTCATACAGAGCGCTGTCAGCACATAGACTCATATTGAATGGAGGCGTCGATATTACCAGCTACTTCTAAAAGGCAAATTTTAAAAAGTGGGATTTTTGAGAAACTCTTTTTTCAAAAATTAAAAAAAAACAGCAGCCATTTTGTCATCTTTTAATTTTTTTTTCATTTTTTGTGATTAATTCGGAAAATACTGAATTTGAAAAAACTGTCTGTCAATTTTTGAAAATTCGCAGGTAATCTTCGAATGACTGTAACAAATCCCAACAAATTTGTTGAAGACTCTGAAATACGTGTTTCTTTATTTTCACCATAGAATAATATATCCAAGTATGTATCATGTTATTCTGACACTCTAAGCTGGACCGCTCTGCCTAATTTGAAATGGAATTGGTCAATTTTTAATCTAATCCATTTCTATTTACTCTTGCAGAATTAAGTTCGCAGTTCGACTGTTTACCTGATGGCACACCCACATCTTACGAATCTTTTTATGGCGGACCTCATCCTTCCACTAGAAAAAATTCTCCTACCAGGTCGGATTCTCCTGTCAGGACTCTTCCTGCCAGGCCTGATTCTCCTGTCAGGACTCTTCCTGCCAGGCCTGATTTTCCTGTCAGGACTCTTTCTGCCAGGCCTAATTCTCCGCTCAGGATTCCACCTGTCAGGTCTGATTCTCCTTCCAAGACTCCTCCTCTCAGGTCTATTTTTCCTGTCATTTCTCCTTGTTATTTAAAACCTTCTATTGAGCACCAGCTATTAACATTACGAAAACTCACTTTTCCTATTACGTTAAAACCAATTCAAACGAAATTAGCACGTATTTCCTTTGAGCCCATAATACCACTTACCCAGGCATATAATGTAATAGTTTCAAAGTACACTAATATGGCCTATGGGATTGTGGACAATAAGAATATTCGTCGTGGAATATATAATCAACGTCGAGAACGTGTGATAGTAGATATGTTAAAAGGCAACGTTAGGCAAATACACCAAACAGAAGTGACCCTATGTCAAATAGGCACCAAACATAAAATAACTGACTTTGTAGATTAGGACCTAGAAACAGCTATCCTCTACAACATTTATGACTTTAAGAAAATGTAAAACTGAATACAATATTGTCTGTGCCCCAATTTTGGATCAAAATTTTACGAACAAATATTTTTTTTTATAATTTTCCTCAATTGTTAAAAATTAATATCTTCTTCAATGAACATGATAATCATATTTGTATATACAAAACTTGTTTGAATTACGGACTATATGGTTATCAATTAACTTACAAATAAGTAAAATTCCAGAACTGCCTAAGTCTACTTTAATTTAAATCATTTAAAATGTTCTGAATTTAGGTTATAAATTCATCGTTTAGACTAGGGCTCACCACTTTCAGCAGGTGGTGGCTGCCACGGCAGTGCATGGCGCCCACCAATTTTTTCTGTCATTTTTTTCTTCGCTTTCCAGGAATCCTGAAAAGGGTTACGGTCGTTACGGTCACGGCTCGTTGCGGCTCATTGTTCACACCGAAGGGTCTGATTTGTTTCTACTTGCAGTCAATGACTGCCTTCTGGAGAGCCCTGGTTTAGATAAACAATTTTTTGCTACATCCATTATTAACTTTCAAAAATCTTAGAAAATGTGAAAAGAACCCTATTTACTATCGTGGTTTTTTTACTTTCCTGAAAGTAAAACTTCTTCGTCTTTAGAGGCGTAAGTTAAAACTTAACTTAAAGTGAACAATTAAGGTGAACGGAATTGAACAAACTCAAACTTTAAACTCACAATTATCGATAATAGCACAATAAAAATACACTAGAACCTGGATTTAAGAACATTTTTTGGCATGGCTTTCAGTGGCCTGGATCCTAAGTCCAGGAAATCAAAACGTAAACATTCAGGGTCGCGTGAACCATTTCTGTTGAATTTGGATGCATGCTAACAGCTGACGCAACTAAGGCGCTGGGAGTGCTGCCCTCATGCTGTTTGTCACGCTAGACTGAGTACCGCCTCTCTTTCGGTTCCGTGGTCCCCGCATCACCAGAATGCCGAGGACTGAAATTCTAGGAATACCGTGGATCCGAGATCCTTAATTCCAGGTTACAGTGTAATTGTAATCTAACATCTTCTTTAACTATGTAGAACTTTATAATTTGGAAAATTATTTTTTCATACATTTCAAAATCGTATATTGAAAGGCTGAATAAATAATCACACTAAAATAAAAAAAAACTTAAAGTAATATTAATTTTTATATAATGAAAAGGTTTGCAGAATTTTACTACTTCAAAATAAAGTATTCGAAATGAAAAATATTGTGAAACTTTATTTCATATCCGCTTAAAATTTATAATATGTAAGTAATGTTCAACATGAGGCTTTTTCAACATTATAAAAGTATAAATAAATACAAATTATTATTTTTTTAAATAGGGAAATTTAGAATGAATGATGAATAAGAGACACAACAAATTAATTATAAAGTCATTTATTCGTGAAAAATGAAGTAGTTCCTCGATTCCCCTTCCTTTTCTTTCTCGCGCGTCTGTCTTTATTGCTTAATGTGTAATCTTTAAATTCTTATTGCCTTGATAAGGGTGTTGGATGAACAAAAAAACGTTGGTACATTTTTGTAAATACTTTTTGGTTTTAAAATTAAAAAAGATAGAAATAAAGAAAGACGTAAGTTAGAAAAAAATAGAATTTTGATTTAGTATCATGTAATTTTTTAAAAATAAAACAACATTTAATTGAAAAACTCTTTTCCTACTTTTTTATTTGCATATCATTTCCGAATTTTCCAAAAGCACGAAATTAAAAAAGAAATAGGGAAAGGGAGTTGTGTCAAGTTAAGCTATGTTACAATATGACATTATGCTATACTACGTATATAAGACTGAGGAATATTTTTCAATTTGAGAGATATTGTTTGAAAGACTCATTTTCAATTCTACAATAATAAAAATAATGCAAGATGTATATTCAGGAAAAAGTAAAAATCACATCGTTTACATTGTACAAGGTATGTTATTTATTACATCTCACGTAAATTCAACATCATCTTGATAACACAATAGGATAATATTTCAGAGTCATACTAAAAATTTATTTCTATCTTGCGTTCAAATATTTTTCATCTCTTTCTACGATGGAATCAATCATTTCTCATGAAATCATTGATTTATGAAAGATAAATATTCATAAAAAAGAATAATTTCGCTATATATATGTAAATATTACACTGAAAATGTTAAGACTAAAAAAATTGAACTGACATCTACAGAAACGATTTGCTTATAAATTATTATTATTAATATAGATTAAATATGCCTATAAAAATTATTTGTGAAAAGCAAAAATTATTTTTCGTAGGCAAATCGAAGGCAAAAATGTATATAATGAAATACATATGTGACCCCGCACCTCACCCCGCACGAGAAAAGGGACCTTAAGTAGGAAAATAAATTTTTTGAGTTTTTCAGTTTTCTTTATAGTTTTTGACCTGCTCTTACTCGTGGAAAAGTCAGAATTGATCTATCTCCAAAACCTGAGTCACTATAGGCAGTGAAAAAGCGTAGTTTTTAGAGTTGTAGTGATGCGGGCTGAACTTGTATGCTTGTACGGTAAGATTTAGCTAGCCTACTTAAGCTACCTTTTCTCGTGCGTGGTCATGCATACATTAAGTATAAATCCAGGTCGTTCCCGTGTAGAAATAGCCCAGTTTGACCCGGCCAGAAGAAGGTTTCTGGCCGGAATCTGACCAGGTCAAACCGGGATACTATTTTGTTAATTGCACGGCCGGGATCTGACCGGATTCTCACCAGGACCCGGTCGGGCCAAACCTTGCCACACCTGATTTAGCCCGGTTTACTATTCCTTAATTGCCCGGTCAAGATCTGGCCGGGTTCCCACTGGAACCCGGTCGGGACAAACCACGCCACACCTGATTTAACCCGGTTTACTATTTCTTAATTGCGTGGCCTGTATCCGACTAGATTCCGGTCAGGATCTAGTCAGGACAAATCGGACAAAAATAATTTAACCTGGTCTACTGTTTGTAATTTACCTCGTCGGCCTCCAACCAGAATCCGGTTAGGACAAAGCAGGCTTTAATCTGGTTTAGCCCGGCCAAATATTTATTTAATCGGCTGACTGGTATCCGACTAGATTCCAATCGGGATTTTCTAGGTTTCGGAAATGTTGAAGAAATTGTCCTACTGAATAAGACGACTTTTCCGAAAAAAGTAGTTTTAACTTTAAGTTCCGAAAACAGAATGTATAAATTATACTCTGCTTCATTAAAATGTCGTATCACTATATATTAGGGTATGAAGATAAAACATTCTAGTGAAGTAGAATAGAATTAATACATTTAGTTTTCGTAGATTTCAGTTAAGACTATTTTCATCGGACAGTCGAAAAATTATTTTGATTAAAAACTGTATGACATTAATTTTAAGAATATATTGAATGATTCATTTTTGCTAATTTAAATTAAAATTTTTCCCATACGTTAAAAAAAAAATTTCGATCACTAAAGACCAAATTTCAAATACGTGCGCCAAAAAATTTGTGACGTGTGGACCAATACACCGCGCCGTATGAATGGACAGACAGTAATCAATATTAGCAGACGACAAAAATGGTGCATAATAGAAGTATCATAACCTTAAAATCATCTAAAGAAAAGAATGGACCAGGAGAAAAAGAACTTAGTCCGCGATCAAAATCGTTTGCGAGCGAAAAAGCGTAGACTAGTTCTAAAATTCAGAGAAAAAACTGAAACTAATAATGATGATTCTGATCATTCGGATCATTCTAATGGAGATTATGACACCGAAAATATCGGAGCACTAAACATAGAATCACTGAATGACATTGGAGGTAAGTTTTGATAGGTTCAAATATTGTATTTCTTAACTTTCTTACTAAATTTTATGGACTTTGTTTGTGAAATTTTTAATTTCATGAAGAAAAATAAATGTGTTTATTGAAGTATTAATTTCTGATATATTTTTCAGTATTGGGGAGGTGCCAGAAAAAAAGGGATCCAATCGAGACCGCGAAGAAAGAATCGATGATGAACACGATGTACCTGCCAAATAAAAATATTGTTGATAATCTATGTTGGCCTTATTTTTTTTTAAATTCCTTATTGACAATGTTTTCTTGCAGCCCGACCAGCATCCGATCGAGGAGCCCAGTCAAAAACCGGTCGGATCCCGACCGGGTTAACCTATTTGTATCCGGGATCCAACCGGGTAACCCAGCCGGGATCCGACCGGATAACCCGGCCGGGATCAGACCAGCGCAGCGTGACGAAACCAACCAGAATCCGACAGGGCAGCCTGGCCAGATTCCGGATACAAGCAGGGCACCCCTGCCGGAATCCGGCCCGAACCCGGTCATAATTTCTACACGGGTTTATGAGCTTTGTAATTTGAAAAAGCAAGCCACTAAAAAATGGTCTAAATCTTTTAGACTCAAAGACTTAACAATGAATAATACAATTTCAATTGGAAGTTCCTCTTTCACATACTTTCTAAACAAAACTACGACTTGATTAACAAGTGACCGTCGATACTTTCCTTCTTGAATTCGTTCTTCCAAATCTTGAGCATATTTCGGGAATTCAGTTTTGTAATGAATTTCATCCAAAATCTGTGCCACGTTATGTTTCATTAAAACTCCTCCCAAGTGGTCCAGCTCTTTTGTCAAAATATCAAAAAAAGAAAACTTCAATGATCCACTGATCATCTTGACTTTCATACTTTGTATTTCCCTTCGACATTCCTCATATATTTCTCGCACACGCTCTTCTCTCAATATTTTTCGATTTTCTTTACTAACATATTTATTACTCGCTATCATTCTAGTAACAAAAGCAACCAAAATAGTAAGAACATCCTCAAAATTCTTAACTTCCCTAATTGCGAATTGCAATGGTGTACCATATTTCAGAGAGCTGAAATTGACGCTTATTCCTGTTTTTAGGATAATTTTCACGACATCTGCATTTTCTCCTAGGATAGCATAGCGAAGAGTCTTAAAATCTTCTACATTAATTTTAGCCCCTCGGCTCAAAAGGAGCTTGACTACTTCTAAATTTCCGGCTATACAGGATCTATCCAATGACGTAATTCCATCTTCAGTTTGTACTTCTATATCAGCTCCCTGATCCAGTAAAAATTCTATTATTGCGTATCCATTGATGAAACCAGAAGTTATCAAGAGCGGTGATCGATTCCAAAATAATGCATTTACATCTGCGCCATTTTTCACAAGCATTTTTATTATTTCTAAATTTCAAAAGCAGAGAGCATAGTAAAGAGGACTAACGGTCTTCAGTTCATTTGTCCGAATAGAGTTCACGGACGTTCCGTAGTTCAGGAGACACTGAACATTTTCCGGCATATTTGGATAAACTGCTCCTTTCAATAGAGAGCTATCAAGTTGATTACAGACATCTGAATCAGTGCTCTTATCAATTAAAGCTTTAATCATCAAAGGTGTACCATGTTCAGCTGCAACGTGCAACAAACTATAAGATCCAAAATGCTGGCTAGATACAACAACGTCAGTACTTTCTAATACATATTGGAAACTTTCTTCATTTTTCTGAAGAATTAAAAAGTGTAGAAGGCTCGAGTAATTTGACAAAGAGATATTGTAACTCTTTCTCTCCTTCAATAGGCATTTGACCAGATGTCCGATTCTTTTAGTTGTGCTAAACACCTGATCTGCTGAAACTCTGTGTTCTTCTATCAGAAATATTTCCACAGCTTCCAAGTATCCTGACAACAACGCCTGATAAATTGGAGATATGCCACTTTTGCTGCAGATGTCTACATTCGCTCCGTTTTTAATCAAGATGTCAGCATTACGAAAGAAGTAATAGTTTGATCCTGAGTTATCTAACAATAAGTATTCCTCTAAATTGTCTATTCCATGCCGCAAAGCATCGTGCAAAGGAGTTTCATCTTTTGTTGACTGTGCATTAACATTTGCTCCAAGGTCAATCAAGGTCTGAATTACTGCACCATTTGTGTTATATCTCCATCGAGAGGCGATGTGAAGGGATGTTTCCTTACTTTCTGGATGAACTACTGATATAAGATCACTCCCTGGAAATGTCAACGATTTCAGCAAATCATCGTATATACATCATCGTATATACATCATCGTATACATCGTCCTCTTCATCTATGGCCTATTTGAAGAGAGTCATCCACTGGTCAAACATCGGTCATCCGGTGTTTCTTTGTACTCTCCCTTAAATTGATTGAGAACATCTCTCATTTTATCCATTTCCTTCAACATAAACAAAGCATCATTTTGAAAAATATTGAATCTGTATTTTGAATTATCACTGGTGGACCAGTGATTTTCCCACTTTGACTGGATAAACCAGTAAGTGATTAAACGAAAATAGCGTTACTGAATATACCAGTGACGCCAAATATTGGATTCAACCAGTGATATGGCGCTCCATGCGGCCAAAACATGAACTTCCAGTCGTCTGGTACGCGCGTGACTCCGGTCGGGTCTTTGCATTTTTCGAGTGAAAACAAACTTTATTGTATACTAGTGTTTGTGTTATATATATTTGGGGCCCGACTGCAATAAGCAGGATATATAATATCTTTCGCTCGAAAGTAGGGAGACCGCTGACCACTTGTGTTTGATTTTGAGCGGCGCGACACGTTGTCGTAAGGACGAGCCTTCCCACAGTTATGCGCAATATATTTTTAATCACGCATGTACCGAATATGCCATACTAGCGGTTTTCCGTTCGCATTGTGGCATATTGCACACGCTCGCGCCGTGCTGGCGTGCGCATTATGCCACAATGCGAACGGAAAACCGCTGTGAAGTATGGCTCCGTGCATTCATGATGAAAAATAGTGTGTGCAACTCGCGTGGTATAGTTCCATATTCCGCCACGTGGGCGCTAATGGCGCCCGCGTGCGCAATATGGAACTATACCCCGCTTGTTACACAATGTACAAATATCCTATTATTTTCCAGCCCGGCCCTCATTTAGTTTTGTGATAGTAAAGTGCGGGTTTTAAAAAATAATTTTGAAAATTTTAGCACAATAGTGATGAATGGTAAGTTTCATACATAACCAGCTGACGGAAGGCAACGCGTATGACCAGATGACTACTAGTACTGATAAACCAGTGAACCTCACTGATTAAACCAGTGACTTAATTCCACTGAACCAGTGAAATCTCACTGATTGTCAGTGACACACTTCTGGCTGTTTCAACCAGTGAGATTTCACTAGTTGATTTTAAGAGAGAAATTTACATTGATTTTGTATACAGGGTGTTTTTTTTAACTTGAGACAACGAAATATCTCAAAAA
>CAKNYM010052529.1:111943-122486 GCA_932195095.1 Andricus curvator
TTTTTGAGATATTTCGTTGTCTCAAGTTAAAAAAAACACCCTGTATTTTTCTGCTATATTCTCCAATTTAACCTCTTTTCCATCCCAGCCTATATTACTATAGTCTATATCCAAGATAAGTTTTTTCTATATCTCTTTTTCAACATAATTCTAAATCCTTTAAAACTGATTTGTATTAAATAAATGAAATAATTTAACGTATGCCAAACAAACAAAAACGGTTAAATCAGTCCAATTAGTTAATCGAATAAGTTCAGATAAAGCAGTTAAAACTGGTTAAAACCACTAAAACCAGTAAACGATCAAAATGGATAGAAAAATCAGTTAAAGAAGTGATCATCTGAAGTACGAAAATGATTCATTATTTCACGATCGGTCATTCAACCTCTATACACGTTATAATGAGATCAAAATGTGTATTTTTGTTATGACCTGAGGTTGAATCAAGCGTATAATTGTAGGATTAAAAATGACCTCGAAATATTCTGCGGAGATCTCTGATATAAGAGAACTTTTTTTAGTATTTTCAGCGATTTTGGAATACGTGAAAATCATCAATCTCCCGTTCTCAATATCCTCTGGCGGCGGGCTGGGGTGTTAAGAGGATCTGCCTCTAGGAATTATTAATTTCTAGCACTATATTATGACGATATTGGTAATCGACTGTACCTAGAATATTCGGTTAAAACGATTGTCCTTGTGATCGGTACTCTTGGAGGTGCGAAGCTATCACTGGATCGTAACCTCAAGGCCTGCCAATCACATGTCGAGGCACTCGCGAGGTAGATGCAGAGGGCTGTCATCCTTGGGTCGCTCCGTGTCCTCAAGACACACGAGGATTTTGCCAGCCTGTCGTCGTGATTTCGTCGGGCCCTGCTGCCACCCATCTCACGGTCGTGTGAAGTGGCCATAGGTGTGATTTACCGCGGTTCTACTGGAGCCACTGTAATTTTCATAGATGTCAGTAGCTCCCAGTGAAACCCTGCGGTGGTTGTTCAACCTGTTTTTTTAATTATATATATATATATTCGACCCGGAGTCGAAATTTAGACCCTACCTTTAACCTGCAGCTCCTCATTAGAACCTACATTGACGCTATTGAAACCTATAGCCTCTGCTTTAAACTTTTGAGTCCTAGAGAATGAAAGATTAGAGTCTACTTTGACTCCATTCAAATCTATAGGCCCTACTTTGAATCTTTAGATGCTACACGGAAAGAAATTTAGGACAGTAGTTGCGTTCGGTGTAGTAGGGCAATACAACCACGATTTTAACGCGACAGCAGCGCCATTTTTCGTGCAGCGGCGTCCTTGAAATGCGGTACAACGTTGCTCCCTTATATCTGGGAACACGGCTGTCCTAAACGAGAGAAAGTAAACGTGCTGCAGTAGTCGATTCGACTTCTACATTTCTGTGCTCGGAATGAAAAAGAGAAACCCTATTATAATCGAAAGTTTTCACGAAATTCGAGTCTTCCTATGTATCAATAGTTAACTATAAGTAAATTTACGCTAGGCCGCGCACGAGTGTCAATCGCATCGCCAGAAAATAAAGCAACCGTCTTACTGAGTTCTGAGTTTGTTGTTGTCCCAAAAGTTTGGCACGTCGTTCGCCCCTCTATCGGATCGCAGCGTTCTCAAAATAAAAGAGTAGACGTCTTGGATGCAGGGCGCGCTGGAGCTCGTGTGTTTAGCTCAGCAGTGGTACGTATAAGTACCGCAGTCGCCCAAAATTTCTTTCCGTGTACAGTTTTCATATTCAAGAACCTACTTTGACGCTGTAACACCTCTCTGAATCTACTTTGAATCTTTAGAGCCTACATTTGTATTACTCAAGACTCTACTTTGACGCTATTTAACCTCTCCTTCAATGCGGACCCTACTTTGAATTAGCCTACAATGTTCGAACTGAAGACTACACTTTGACGTTTTATAAACTTTATAAAAATAAGCTAACAATTATTTGTTAGGTTAAATTAACTCATTGGTCATCTTAATGACTGCAGTTACACTCAATTAACAACGATATTTAGTTTCAGATTCAACCAAATTGTCATAAATTATTTATACATAAATAAATACTTTTTTGCAATGCTCAACCACAGAAACATATTTTCTCTCAACTGAAAATGCTGAAAATTTCAATGTAAGAAGGTTATCAACAAAGCAGGATCCATTATCAGAAGTAAAAATATATCATATAAAGCTAAAATGGCAATATATAATTCTGTATTTGCACCCACTGTGATGTACGGTAGCGAGACCTGGACCTACCAAGAAAAGGATAAGAGTGAAATTAATGCGATTGACATGAAATTCCTGCGCAATATGTGTGGTAAAACGCTAATGGACAAAGTCAGTATTGAGAGAATCATCAAAGAATGTGGTGCAGAGCAGTCACTGGTCACAAATGTGAAACAAATTCATTGAGATGGTTTGGGCATATTGAGAGAATGAAATTAAGATGAACGACTGACGAAACAAGTATATCAAGGTAAAGTAAATAGCAGCGTACCCAGAGGCAGACCGAGGAAAGAATGGTTAGAATGTGTGAATGAGACCCTTATTCGAAGAGATATAAAAAGCCATAGAAACACAAGAGCTTGCATGAAGAAATACATGGACGTGAAGGAAGCTAAAGAGGTATGCCTGGACAGAAAAGTGTGGCGACAAATAGTTTATAAGAAATGCATGATAAAGAGTGTCAGTGGAGTAAATGAGTGTAGAGCTTCACATGATGAGTTTGTGAAGCTATTCGCCTGGGGTGAATGCTAGAAAGATTGATCAGCGACCTGGGTCGGAGCAGTGTTGCGGAACGAACGTGTTATTTAAATAAACAACGCGGGAATTCTAGATTGATCTAAAAATCTAAACACCCCTCCCCCTATATAGCCTCGTACAGTTTCTTTCCTCACCGAGTGAATCACGCTTACCCCGAAAGAGATATGGCTTAATGGTTTAGCAATACATATTTTTTATTTTATTTAAAGTTGCGAAAACTTTTCCGTTAAAAATAATGGCACGTTTAAAAGCACATTTTGAAAAGACGATTGTTAATAGCTTTATATAAATAATCCTTTCTCTGATCAATTTTGACTTAAAGCTCCAGTCTCTGACCGGAGCAGAAATCTGAATCGATGTTCTGAATACATAGTACAACACATAACTCATAAAAAAGTAACCACATAGTCGCCAAGTGCGTCACCTAGTGGAACATCAAATTTCGAAATTATTTTTAAAAATATTTAGAGTGAACGTAAAAATCTTTTTGACACAGTGTGCGTAAAATGCGTTTTTACACACCCATATGAGTGCGTAAAACGGCTTAATTTTACTCACTCATGTGCACATTTTACGCACTCATATGGGTGTGTGAAAACGCATTTTTACGCACATGTTAAATAATATACTATTAAAAATACTGAACATTATTTTTTGCGCTCTATTTGAGAGTGTAGGGGAGGCCGGGGCGAGATGAGCATAGTTATCATTTTCAGTGAAATAGTTGAAACCCATAGTAGTTTTTAAAAATGTAAGTGGTTCTATACATTATATGAACCTTCATGTATCAATTTCATAAAAGACGAAGTATTTCAAAAATAGAAATTGCGATGAAAATATGAAAATTATAATTTGTGCACATGTCTCATCTCGCCCCATGCTCTGGGGCGAGACGAGACACGTATTGGGGCGGGATGAGACACCTCAACTAATTATTAGTTTTTGTTAATAGAAGATAATTTTTCATGTTTTTCATACACATAGAAGATTATTTGAAGTATTCTGAGAATGGAAATGAGTATCACGACAAAATATAATTGTTTTCACGATTGAGCAATATGATTATTCGTACCAATTCATGCATTGTAAGGTATAATTAAGTCTGATTACTTAGGGGAAGGATTTTATAAATATTTGACAGTATAAATGCATTTAATGGTTAATTAATTCAAATTTTTCCTTCATATAATAACTTTTCTAATTTTAAATTGAATTAACATTTATTTGAAATTTTTCATTTATAACATTTTTTCTGAAATTTTTTGAAAATAATTGTTAAACTGTTTATAGAATATACTGAAAAAACAACTCAAAAAATAAAATTTATAAACAAACCCAATTGCAGGGGCTCTGACACTAGAATTTCTTTATACAACAGATTTTACAATAAAACTGTCATAGACTCTTCTAACCACAAATGTCAGTTTTTATTTTGTAAGTTTTCACTATTGCAACTCTCTTTTGAATCTTTATATATTTTCGAAAATTCCACTCAAAACGACTCACATCTTGCGAACAAAAACTTTTCTACCAGTTCCATAAAGAGGTTATGACAAGCATGACAAGAGCGTCTCATCTCACCCCATGAACCCGGCTCATTCCGCCCCAAATCACAATTATGATTAAAACTTCAATATTACCTGTTTTTATTAATTAATTGTGTATAAATGCGTTAGTACATTCAAGTTCAGTAAATAAACTTCACGAAAAACTTTAGTTTGAAAATATTGTCTGTTATTTTCAATCATTTCTTTTCGTTCTATGATATCATAGAATAACAGGATTCAGGTTTTTAAATTTTCATCATTTTTATTTTTGCTTTAACTACTCTATTTAATTTTTTTCTTTTTCCGAAAAATTATAACATCATTATTGCTGTTATTTCTGAAAAGAAAAGCAACAAAAATCACATATGTTGAGAGAAAATGCAGTGTCTCATTTGACCCCGTATGCTCATCTCGCCCCGGTCTCCCCTATCCGCATTTTCAATTTTCTTATTATTTTATTAGAAATGACGTATCAGCTAAGTTCATATTGAAAATCCAATACCAATTTTAATTGAATAATATAATACCATTAATTTGAATTGAAGGATAAATTCAAGATGGCGCCTACCTATGTTCAAATGTATTAATCCAAAATTTATATATCCAAAATCTATCATTCCGTCACGTACCTTCATTTAAATTCCGATAATTCTAGGTTTTGGAAATGACACTCATCATCATGGGATTGTCGAATCACGAGTTTAAAAATTAAATTTTAATTAACTTGTGCCGCAGGGGGTCGTAACATAACAACAAAAAAGATGCAATTTAAAAAGATCTACAAGTTTTCCACAGAAAATTTTGGTCTCAGATCAATATTTATGGAGATTTTTTAAAAGAGCTATCTTTTTTATTAATACCGTTTTATTAACATGAAGTAGAAATTCTTTTAGGGCTTTCCATTCGAGTGCAAAACGTATCCAAAAGCCACAATTCAAGTCAATGTAGACATTGTATTGAACAATATATTAAAAATAAATAATAGTTATTAGATATTATTTTAAAAAAATGTAATTACTTATTATTTTGTATACATTTTTTTATAAAACAAGGTCATGGAATTCTCACATGTATATTGTTCTTACAAAATATTAATGAAATCCAATATTTAAGATTGTATTTTACTCACCGGAGGTAAAAAAAAACAGATTAGATATTTTTCTTTTTTTTGTATGTCCTGTGTTGAACATATATTTTTTAAATAATAAAAATCACAAAAATCGTAAATTTGCAGCAGATTTTCCAGTTTCAGTATTTTTCAGAGACATGACAATAGGGTGTGTAATGTGTATCTCTCATAACGTTTCACCCGCAACTGGTAGCAGGTTCCAAATGTATACCTGCTCGGTGGCAAGAAAAGATAACATTTACGTTAAAGTTCACATAACTATATGACAATCTTTACAGAAACAATATCAATACTTTCGTAACAAAAACCTTTTTCCTAACGCATGCACGAAATGTCCGCTTTTCGAGGCATGTATGTAGCGTGCAGGAAGTGACCAATTCTCTCAAGATTACTTTTTTTGGCTGTTGTTCTTGCGCATTTCGATTAAAAATTACATTTCAGGACTGCTCAAATTGATAAGCTACCATAAATTACTGATAAATCACCACAAATTACCGAAATTTTTGGATGCTTTAAGTTTCCAATAGTTTATCAATTTTCCATAAATTTCCGCAAATTTTGGTATTTCTTCGAAAAGCTTTGGATAGCATAAATTCCCGGAAATTTTTGGTTATTTTTAAAGATACCGGAAATTTCTTACATTTCTTGTAATTTTTGATACTAAAAAATTTCCGGAAACTTTCCGTAATTTTTTGTAGTTTTAACAAAAATTTCCAAAATTTCCAGAAAGTGGGAAATTGTAAATCTTGTGAAGTTTACAGTACTTGCAATCGGCTAATCTTCGGATCGTTTCCGGCTCGCCTACAAGTCCCCTTCGATTTACCTATGACTCGTACTCCAAACTTCACACTCGTGTGGAAATGTCTACTTTCCGCACTTGTAGCACAATATACTGTTATCTGTATTTAAAATTTAGAACTTTCAAAATAGATGCCTTAATAATTTCAACCTATTTTAAAATTTGAGAAAAGAGTTTAGATATTTTAGGCTCTATTCAATTATACAATAGTTTCTCTCTCATACTATAGAGAAGGTTTCCAATTTTATAATGTTTAAAAGCACTTAAAATTCATAATTATTTAAGGACGTACTATACATAACATATAGCTAATCTTAACATTCATTCAACCTTTCTTATGATTTTTAAAATCAATAATAGATCCAATATTAATCCAATGTTAGGTACTGTTAATAGGTTGTAATTGTTTTTTTAACAAATGTTATATGGATTTTTGTGTTTTAGCTTCTATTTTAGGTAAATCTTAATGATCAAAAGCTGATTTTATTCCCTGAAAGATTCTTTAATTGGGTTTTAATAAAACAATTTAAAAAAATTATACCGTTATTATCTTCGTAAACAAATTTCCTAAATAACTCTAATTTTGATATAATAAACCCCAACCGTATAAAGAATCTTTCAAGGAATAAAATCAGCCCTTGATAATTAGGATTTGATCAGAATTGCAGCTTTTACCTCAAATTAATATTAAACACAAAAATCTATATAACTTTTTTTAAATAAACAATTTCAAACTAAAAATTTTGTTTCTCAACCTCGCTTAGATTTCTCCTTAAAAAGTCTCAGTTTCGGTTTATTTTCTTCGATTTTGGAAATAATTTAAAAATTGCTCAATTTTTAAGTGAACTGTACTTACAATTAGTATGTAATCATCCTTAATACAAATCGCTTTAGTTTGATTTTTTTTTCAATTTGAATTTGAATATTGAGAAGACTTTTCCAGAAGAAATTGAGAAATGGGAACGTTGAATATTTTTGTTAACGGAAAATTCAAGTCCTAATATTTAGAATTGATATAAAATTAATAAAAAAGTAATCAGTAGAGAAGAGAATTCTGAGAAATATGTTAAAATATTGACAATGGTAAATTAGAATATTAGGACTTACCGCTGAATGTTCTTGTAATAAATTGAAACAGTCACTCATGACAACCAGAACAGCTATATTAAATTAATCAATAAACTGAAAGAAAAATATGGACAGTAAATTAAATATGATTTATATTCAAAATATTATGAACTTTGATTGAAAATCTACCTAAAATAAATGCGTAATAACTAGTGTTCAACCTGAGGTTTTTTAACTTTCCAAGATTATAAATAAACCATGTATATAATTATTTTTAATAATAGGACAAATTGAAAGGTGTATAATGAATAATAAATTATATATTAATCATAAGTCATTTATTCATAAAAAATTATTCGTAGAAAGTCTAATTTCTATAAATGAAATACAATTAAATATAATTTTCTAATCAAATTAAATTGACAATTAATATTTAACTATGATTCGTAAATCTTTTTACTAGGATTCATATTATTGAACGCTGTCATATGAGTTAGACATACATGATTAATAATCAAAGTAGGTTAGGCACACCTGCCAAATTATGTTGGTGTCATATAACGTAAAAAATTAAGTTTATTCCTAATGTTTCAGAGATTATATATAATAAGATTATATATTTGCTTCAGATCCTGTCCGTTTATGAGAATTGTATCTTTACAAAGCAAGCTTCTGAAAAATTGTACAAATCTTTTAGACTCAGAGGCTTGAAAATCAGTAACACAGTTTCGATTGGAAGTTTCTTTTCCACATTTTTTTTAAAGAGGACCCAGCCTCGATTAACAAGTGGTCGTCGATGCTTGGCTTCTTGAATACGTTTTTCCAAATCTTGAGCATATTTTGGAAATTCACTTTTGTAATTAGCTTTATTCAAAATCTCTGCGACGTTATCAATCATTAAAACTTCTCCCAAATGGCCAATCTCTACTACCAAACAAATTTAATTAAAAAATTTTTTTGGATTTTTAATTTTTTTGTATTTTTCAGAAATGTTGGCAAGGTAGGAATTAAGTATTACATGGCCTTAACAACTTTCAAAAATCTTCAATAATGTGAAAAGAACAGTATTTAGTATCGTTGATTTTTTACTTTCCTAAAAATGAAGTTTGTAGCCCTGCACTCAAACACCTGCGTCACTGCGACAAAAAAAAACTATTTTTTTGCAATAGTTAGTTAATTTAAAATGGATAAATTTAGAAAAGTTTAAAAAATTATTATTATCAAATTATTTCAACTTTCCCAGTTTAAATTTAAAGTTAAAGTATTAAATTTAAAGCGTACAATTGAGGTTATCGGAATTTACCAAACTCAAGCTTTAAACATACAATTATCGATTATAGAATCTTAAAAATAATTGTATTCTAATATCTCGCTTATCTAGAACGTTCTAATATCACACATTTCTCTATTAATTTCCAAATTGTCTTTTAAATCACTAAATTAATAACTAAAATAAAATAAAGTTGAAACCAATTTTTAAGTAACTGAAAGCTTTTCAGAACTGGATCATTTCAAAAATGGTAAACTTGAGACTTTTTTAGCATTATAAAATTAGAAATAATAATTATTTTAACGAATACGGAAATTTAAAATGAATGATAGTACATTACGAATTAAATACAAAGTAATTTCTTCGTAAAAAATAAAATAGTTATATAAGAAAAATTTTAATTCGCTATAAACATAGTTAACAATGAAAAATCACGAAATCAGCACACAATTTATGAACAAAAACGTTCAGTGAAATTATCTAATCATCTAATTTTATCAACCTAATTTGGGGTTGAGTATTTCCAACCCCCAGCAAGTGACATTGGGGCAAGTCACATTGGCAGCGAGTCACATTTTTGCGGCAAGTCAAATTTGCGAGTATTCACATTCGCCAGAAATGTGCGGGAAGAGGAGACTTGCCACAAATGTGGCCTCTTCCAAATCACTTTCTTTCTTCCGCCTTTAAGATTTTTAACCATATAGTTGAATTTTCAACCTGCAAAGATGAATTTTCAACCAAATGGATCAATTTACTATGCAAAAAATCGAATCTTCAACAGCACAGTTACATTTTTAAGAAAATAATTGAATTTTCAACAAAATAGTTGCAATTTTAACAAAATAATTAAATTTTCAACAATATAGTTGAACATTAAACTGAAATGACGAGTCTTCAACAACAAAAATTTGTAACAAACAAATTCAACTTTCAACCAAGTAGTTGAATTTCTAATCAAAAAAGATGAATGCTCAACGAAGAAGATAATAGTAACGACATTTCATTCAAACAATATTTTTATTTTAATTATAAAACAGTTGAATTCAACCATAAAAGAAGAATTTTTAACAAAATAGGTCAATTTTCAACCAACGAGATGGATCTTCAACTAAAAAAATTAATTTTTAACAAAGTAGTTCAGCTTTCAACCAAGTAGTTTAATTTTGAATCAAGAAGAATAATTTTCTACCAAAAAAAAAGGAATTTACAACATAATACAGAAATTTTCAACCAAATACTTGAATTTTCATCTAAAAACGATCAATTTTCAATCAAAAATGAAATGGTTAAATTTTCAGTTTAAAAAATTAATTTTTAACCAAAAAGAATGAATTTAACTTATTAAACAAAAAAATGAATGTTTAACAAAGCAATTTAACTTTCAAACAAGTAGTTGAATATTTAACCAAAAAAGATTAATTTGTAATGAAAAATTAAAAAAATGTATTGTCAACTATTGTTACAATTGAGCAAGGGCATTTAAGTCCCGTAGCACTGTGGTTATATAAAGGTAACCTATTGTAATGCATAATGTTGAAATAAAAACAATAAATTGTCGACCAAAAATAGAATAATAAAATTGTCAGTTGAAAAACATTAATTTTAACACAAAAAGCGAATTTTCAACAAAAGAGTTCAATCTTCAACCAATAAAATGGATGTTTAACAAAGTAGTTACACTTTCAACCAATTAGTTGAATTTTCATCTAAAAACGATCAATTTTCAATCAAAAATGGAATAGTGAAATTTTCAGCTAAAAAAAAAAATTAATTTTCAACTTTAAGAAAAGACATTTTTAAGAAAATAGTTTAATCCTTAAGCAATAAAATGAATTTTCAACAAAGTAATTCAATTTTAACAAATTAGTTGAGTTTTCAACTAAAAACGATCAATTTTCAACCAAACATTATTATTATTATAGATTAGCAGTTCGAACTCGAAAGTTCATT
>CAKNYM010052529.1:127486-282693 GCA_932195095.1 Andricus curvator
TCCCGTCTCGTTTCTCGGGATTTCTCGCTCGGCGGCAACACTATTTTTGAGATTGCTAATTTAGTCACTATATTTGCTTATATTTGAAGCACAGAAAATTATATTTAAAAAATTGAAGAGTTGGTGGACCTTAAAAATTAAATGTTGAGACTTTGTAAAGAAAATCTCAAAATCTGTAAAGAAATAGAGCCTGTAGAGGATTAGGAACAGGAAATTACTGGTTTTCACCACAATGAGGTATTGTGCTGTACTATATAAAAATAATGAAAATAATTATATTAAACTTATTAGAGCTAGGGGAAATTTAGGGGTAACTATATTATTTTTAATATAAATTAAAAATTAAAAATATAACAATTAACTTGCACGTTCAGTTAATTATTTACGTTTCTTACATATACCTTCATTAATTCTGAATGATATCAAGTTTGTTTAAATAATTTTATTTGAGATAAAAATCATATTTTTGAGATTGCTAATATACAGGCACGAGACACAAACCCGGGAGACCCTCTAACCTACAGCGCCTTAACAGGCTTGGCAGCGCGGGATCGAACAGGAGTCTAGACGAATGGCGAAATAAAGTGAGCGCGACCAGTAGTGAAGGGGAAGAAAAAAGAAAAAGAAAAGAAGGGGACGATGATTCAGAAAGAGACAAGGATAGTAAGAAAATTAGGAATAAACGAAAAACACCAGACAGAGATAGGGGGGATGGGGGGGGATGTTTGAGAATCTAGCAGCCCTCATAAAAGGGTTCAGAGAGGAAACAAGGAAGAGACTGGATGATATGAATAGGGATATGAATAGGCAGGGGAAAGACGTAAGGGGGGAAGTGAGAAAAGTAAGAGAAAAGTGGGAAGAGTGGGATAAACTCTGGAAAGAGGAGAAAGACAAGGTATGGGGTAAACTAGAGAGCATAGAGAATAGACAGAGAGAGGTGGACGAACAGAGAAATAGTGAGATAAAACAGTTGGAAGAACGGATAAGTAACTTAGAAATCAGGAATGAGCATATGGGGAAGAAAACACAGAGTGCGGAAATAGTAAAAGGGAGTGATAACTTGCAAAATGAGAATGAAAGATTGAAGAAAAGACTGAGCGAGATTGAAAGAAGATTGGAAGGGGAAGAAAGGACGAAGAGGAAAAATAACATAGTAGTTAAGGGATTGAAAGTGGAGAGTGAAACAGGGGAAGCAGAAATCAAAAATCTTTTGAAAGATATTGGAGTTCAGGTAAGAGTAGAGGGAGTTAAGAGAATAGGATGGACGAAGGAAGTAGAAGAAGGAATGTTTCTAGTGAAAATAGGGAGTGAGGAGGAGAAAAAGAAAATTATGGAGGGAAAAAAATTACTGAGAGGAAGAAGGGAAAGAATTGAAGAGCATCTGACATGGAGGGAGAGGAAAAGGAGATGGCAAATAGAGCAAAGGGCATGGGTCGAGAGGAAAAAAGGGCGCATGGTATGGATAGGGAGAGACAGATTATGGATAAATGGGGAGGAATGGTTTTGGGACGAAGAACTAGAAGAAATAAGGAAAAAGGGAAAAAGAGTTGAGGAAGGTAGAAGAAAGAAAGATGCAAAAGAGTTTAAAGACCAAACAGAGGGGTTTCCAAACGGCAAGGCGGAAGAAAAGTGAGGAGGATAGGTGAGGGAAGGGAAGAGAAAAATGTGAAAATAGCTTTCTGGAATGTGTCAGGCTTGAAGAACAAGAATGAAGGATTTTGGCGGGAGTTAGAAAAGTGGGATGTGATTATGTTGAGTGAAACCTGGGCAGATGAGAAGGACTGGAAGGGGATGAAAAGGATGTTACCTAAAGGTTATTGTGTGGACAATGCAAGAAGCAAGAAAGGAACACGTTAAGGGTAGAGGGATGGGCGGCATGGTCTCAGGGGTAAGAAAAGAACTGGCAGTAAAAGGGAGAACAGAGGAGGATAGGAAGGAAAAGGATGGAACAATGGTAAGAAGGATTATAATTGGAAAAGTCAAAATAGCGGTGGTTTGTGTATATAGAAGAAGAGAGGAAGAGGAAGGTTGGAGAGTAATAAGGAGGTGGATGGAGGAAAAGAAGGAAGAGTTGGTTCTGATAGGAGGTGACTTGAATGCCTGGACTGGCGAGCAAGGGGGAGGGATTTGGGATGAAGAAAAGGAGGCCTATGTAAGGAGCTCCAAACATAGGGAGAAAGACCGGGAAGGGAGGAGGTTGCTAGACGAAATAGGAGAAACAGGATGGTTTATATGTAATGGCAATATGAAAGGAGATGAGAAAGGAGAGATCACATTTATAGGCAAGGGAGAAACAGTAATAGACTACATCCTGGCGGAAGAAAGAATGAGGAAGATGATAGGCAGTATGAGCGTGGGGAATGAGATAGGGTCCGAGCACTTCCCAGTAATAGCTACACTGAAAGGTGGCGTCCGAAAGCGTGGCAGAGGGAGAAATGAAAGAGGGGGAGAAAGTAACACGAAAATGGGAGTCTGGGGGGAAGATAAATTAAAAGAGTTTAAACAAAACATGGAAAATGAGAATGTTAGGTACGAAAAAGAGGAGCAAAGAGCAAAGAGATAATGAAAGAGTGTGTAAGAAAATGGAGGAAAGGAGAAATGGAGAAGGCGGAGTACAACAGGAAAAAAAGAGAACATGAGAGGTTGCTGGAAAGGAAAAAGCAAAGGGGAATAGAAAAATATAAGGAAGAAGTAGAAAAAGCGATCAAAGAAGGTAGGGTCTGGGATGTGATAAATAGGGAAAGAGGAGGAAGGAAGGCCGTGAATGAAGAAATAGAAATGGATGAGTAGACGGATTCTTTCAGGGGTCTGTTAGGGGGAGAACAAACGAGGATCAAAGGGGAAAATAGAAGGATAGTTCAAGGAGAAATGGAGGAAGGGAACGGAATAACAAGAGAAGAAGTGGGTGAGGCGATAGATAGATTAAAAAGAAACAAGGCTACAGGAGAGGATGGTATGGAGAACGAAGCGATAAAGTATGGTGAAGAAGGGCTTAGGGAAGGGATCTGGAAGATCTGCAGCAAGGTCTGGAAAGGAGAAGGGTGGCCGGAGGAGTGGATAACAGGGCTGGTGGTACCGCTTGTCAAGAAAGGGGAGGGCAAGAAGGTAGAGGAGTACAGAGGGATCACTCTCATGACAGTGAGTTATAAAATATACGCAGAAATTCTAAGAAAAAGGTTAGAGAGCCAGATAGAAGAGAAACAAAGTATCCCACACAATCAGACGGGATTTAGGAAAGGGATGGGGACAATAGATAACATTTACGTACTCAACTACTTGGTTAACAGAAATTTAGGGAGGAAAAGAGGGAAATTAGTCGCCTTGTTCGTAGACTTTAAAGCAGCTTTTGACTCAGTGAATAGAAAAGTGCTATGGGAGGCATTGAAAGAGAGGGGAATAGAAGAAGGGTTAGTGGAGAGGATAAAGGAAATTTTTACTGAAACCAGGATTAGGGTGAAGATAGGGGGGAAAAAAGGGGAGGTGTTCTGGACAGGAAGAGGTCTAAGGCAAGGGTGCCCGTTGAGTCCGCTACTCTTTAATATGCTGCTGGCAGACTTAGAGGAGAAGCTAAAGGAGAAAGGCAAAGGGGGAACGATTTTGGGTAATAGCAAACTATACTCTCTAGCATACGCAGACGACGTAGTGCTGTTAGCAGACGATGAGAAGGGGATGAACCTAATGATGAGAATTTTCGAAGAGTATGTGGGAACAAAAGAACTGACAGTGAACGTAGGGAAGACCAAGGTGATGTGCTTCAGAACTAGAAAGACCAAAATAGGTTACGTTTGGAAGATGAACGGACAAACAGTGGAAAGTGTGGAGGAATTCTGTTATTTAGGTTTTTGGTTTGAGGCAGGAGGGGGAATCGAGGTGCAGGTGAGGAAAAGAATCGAGTGTGCGAGTAAAGTAATGGGCCAAGTATGGGGTTTAGGAAAGAGAAGGTTCAATGACGATTGGAGAATGAGGGTTTGGTTGTTTGATGCGTTGGTTTGGGCGGTGATGTGTTATGGAGTGGAGGTCTGGGGATGGAAGGAACATAGGAAAGTGGAAAGCATGCATGAGAGATTTCTGAGATGGGTAATGGGGGTTAGTTGGAGTTGCCCAGGTTACATGTTAAGGGAAGAATTAGGAAGGGAAAAAATGGTAACTAGACAAATTAAGAGAGCCTGGAGGTTTGAAGAGAAGTTGAAAAGGGGAGAGGGGAGCAGAATAGCACAAGTATGCTTGGACGAAGTTCGGAACAAGGAGACGAGAGGCAATTTGGGAAATTCGAAATGGGAGGAAGAAAGGAAAAAAATGAGGAGGGTTTGTGATATACAAGAAGGGGTACTGGAGTGGGAGGATATAGAGTTAGAGCTATTAGTAAAACAAGGAGAAGAGAGATGGAGAAAGATTATGGACTCGAGGTACAATAGATGGTATATGATGGTCAAAGGGTTAACAGAATCAGAATATTTGCAAAAAATAAAAAAGGAAGACAAATGGAATAGGGTGGTACGGTTTAGAATGGGAGAAGGAGTGAGAGCTTGTAGATATTGGATGGCTGAAGAGGACAATCTGTGCAGAGTATGTGGATACGAAATGGAGTCATGGGCATATGTGTTAGAGAGGTGTACAGGAGAGGAAGATGGACAGTTGAGTGTTGATGAGTGTGTGAGATGGATTTTGGATGGTAATGGACAGGGAGTGACGTGGATGAAGAAATTGGAAGAAGTAAGAGAAAGCAAGAGAACAGGATAGAGCCAAACGGGTAATCCTATTAAAGGAAATGAAATAGCAAAAAGTAAACCTTTGAAATCATTGAAAATGTATTTTATGGTAAGGGGAAACGGAAGCCCTGGAATATCGCTCATTTTAAAGTTTAAGAATTATTAGTAGTAAGAGTACTGTTATTTTAAGCAAGGCGAAGCATTAGAATATAAGCAGAGGTTAAGTTAGATTAAGGATGGAATGTAAATATGTGTACAGGGAGCGGAGGCCCTCAAACCCGTAAAAGGGAGAGATTAAATATACATACATACAGACACTATATTTGCTTATATATTTGAAGCACACGAAAATAAAATTTAAAAATCAAGGAGTTCGAGGACCTTAAAAATTAAATGTTGAGAATTTGTAAAAAAAATGAAAATCTGTAGAGGATTATGAACAGTAAATTACTGGTTTTGACCACTGCGAGGTATCGTGCTTTACTATATAAAATAAGTATGAATAATTAAACAATTTTCAATTTGAGATATATTATTTCAATTACTCATTTGCAATTATACAATAATGAAAAAAATCCAAAATGTAAATTCAGGACAAAATAAAAGTCACAAAGTTTACATTGTATAAGGTATGTTATTTATTATATCTTATGTACATTCAACATCGTCTTGACAACACCATAGGAAAAATGTTTTAGAGTCATCCCAACAATTTGTCGACAATTTCTATCTTGTGTTCTCTTATTTTTCATCTCTTTATACAATAGAATCATTCAAGACACGGAGGCGATGTGTGTTGGCCAATCGGAAACTCATCATTGGCAATTACTTAAAATAATCCTGTTAAATACAAATACGTTATTGCAAACGCATTTCAAGCGATGTACACCGGACGGTACCTGTTTTGCTATAATCTCAACAAAAAAATGTCCCTTTCTTTTTATCTCTAATTAATTTTTTTTGTTCATTTCGAAGCAGGTACTTTGGCAAAAAGAGTTCGCTCTAAGAAAAGAAGAGTGGAAAAAGTAAAAAAAAAACAACGCGCACTCAGTACGTGGTTTAATAATTAATAAACGCTTAACTAACATTATTCTTATCGACTCGACAACCGTGTTTGCTCGTTCTTTTTATTATTATTTATACAGGGCGGAGTTTTTGCAAAACTCCAAAATAAAGGAAACGCCTTTCTGCCTCTCCCTTTTCATTCTAGCGATAGATAAACCTATTTACCATAATAAAAGTTCTTTAATTTAGTCAGATCTCTAAATAATAAATAAGTTTCTTTTTTTAATAAATAGTAGTACAGAATTACAAATGGGATAAATGTTAGGGAATTAAGTAGAAAGTGTGAGGCGTTTATCGATTTCGCTTTAGCTTTATCTAAAATAGAGTCCTTTCATATTTTATTATTTTAATTTCCCGCCAGAATGTCAACCTCTATATTGCCCACACTTAAACATAACCTCTAAGCTAAGTGAAATATTTGAAATTGTGTAAAAAATTAACAAAACCTCTAACATGAAGCGTTCATAACAAAAAAATAGTAAAAGGTTATCTTTAAGTGTGGACGTTAAAATTCTGGCGAGAAATTAAAAATCTTAACTAAATTATGGAAATTACTCTATTTTGGTTCTGTTTTAGCGGCTTTAGCTTCACAGACATTTTTAAAGAATATTCACTCTGATTCGAGAATTTTGATTTTAAGACACAAATCCTCAACATTCAAATTTGAGAAATTGCTCTCTTTGTTATTTATTTATTTCTTGGCTACTTTCTTCCTCTCCCGCAATCTTGACTCACGCAGTCTCTATAGATTATTCGTTTAACTTCTTAGCACAAAGACTTAGGAAGATGCCAGCCCGGTGCCACTCAATGGGAGGCCTGTAGAAAAAAAGTAGGATGAAAGTTGACCGCGGGCCACCAGGCGAAATGACGACGCTGCTTACTTATACGGCCTACTTGCTACAAAATGCATGGTGAAAATGAGAAAAGTGATATTTTTTAACAGTTCGACTGTGCTTTTCTTAATTTTTTTGCAGGAAGAATAAAGTTAAATAGTTTTAGCATCGAATGAGGAAAATAGAATGACAAAATAGTGCACACATTTGAAAATAAATGAGATTAACAAAATTTCAAATGGCGGGAAATTAAAAAAAATTAATAAAATAAGCTGTAAAAATTTTAATATTGTTTGTATTATTTATTGTGCTATTATTGTAAACATAATTGATTATTTTTAACAAATTCTGTAAGGTTTCCAGATAATTAATACAAGTAGATAGAAATAAAATTATCTTTTGAGGGTTTTGCATAGAGAATAAGTAATTAATTCCGCATTAATATGTATATAAAGCATTTCTTTGGTTAAAAAGAAACAGTAACGTTTAAATTTTATAGCGAAACGAATAACATTAATAATATTTACATTTTTACAAATTATTTAATATTATAATATTTTTAAATTTCCTGCCCTTTTAAATTTCTTCAATCGCATATATTTTCAAATCTTCACACTATTTTATAATTTATTTTTTCTTATGCTAATCAGCCCTATGGATAAACAGCGCCGCGCGCGCGTACTAATTTTCTCCGGTCAAGAGTCATCCCACTTTTAGCTTTGAGTGACACGGGGCTGGAAGATGCTAATAATATCTTTTGAAAACTTTTAACATTTCTATATAAAAATCTGCATTTGCGGGTGTTTAGACGATATTTGAAATTGATTTCCCTTGGAAAAATTGCAATTTTATTCTATGAAGGAGCAATTTTCTATTATTTTCGAGGTTATGTTCAAGTGTGACACTATCCTCATTCTAGCGGGAAATTCAAAATGCAAAATTAAAAAAACGCTCAGTATCCTTCAATAAAATAAAATATTGAAAATTAAATCTCTTCAAACAAAAACTAAAGTCCTGCTTTTAAATTTCCAACACAGAGTCCCTTTCTCTCTTTTATCATTAGAGATTACAAATGTTCAGTCGTTTTCAATTTTTTATTCATCGAACTACTTAAAAAATAAATTGGAATGGACTTCTTTATAAATGAGGCTTGAATTTATAATATATGATTCATGTGTCATGAATTGCGATTAATAATTAATAAATGAGTATTCATAATTAAAAATCAGTGACTAATGATAATTCCCATCGTGAATTCTCGTTCGCGTATTTTTCCTAGTTTCGCCCTTGAGATTTTCGGATCGAATCCGACTTGAAATACAATTGATAATTTATAATTGATATGTTCTCAACAAAATCTTACTCCATAAAGTTTCGTGGAACGTATTATAACGTATAGCTTAAAATTACGCATATAGATTTCAAAATTTTAAAATCGAAGATCAACACGCGCGTTATAAAGAGCACAAAGCGTCATTTTATCGTAGGTCTCGCTTTCTTGTCTTTCTTTCTCTTTTTCTCTAGGGAAGTAAACGAATTTGAGTTATTCTTTCGTTGGATCGTCCAATGGGATCAGCAGAACTGTTATCAAAGTTATCAAAAATTATAATAATTTATTGAAATTTTGGAAATGTACCGGTAACTTTTGATAACTTTGAGAACGATTCTATCAGAAATCGCTGCGTTTCTCCCCTTGTCAGGCAATCTACTACTTCACTTTTTTATATTTCTTTTCCCTTTGGCCTTTCCTCATTTTAATTTTAATTTCGAAAAATTCCAGTCTCTCGACAAGATTCACACACACACGCATTCAAAGATTCATATCTCTTGGCACATTTTTTGCTTTCGATATTTCGATAATCGAATAACCTATATAGGTAACACTAAAGGCAAGAATTGTATCATTTCGTAGTTTTCTTTGTTTGTTCGTTCTTTGTTCTTCGTCAGACTTTATATTTCTAATTTGAGGATCAGTCAAATTTAGATTTCGGGATAAGAATTATTTTAAAGATCCCAGTCTCACACTTCTTTACTTTTCCCTAGGGATTTTTAATCAAGCACGGAGTAATAGTTACTGCAAAAGCATTTATTTAGAGGTTAGCTTAATTTATATTTTATTAAGTCTTTACAAGAGAGAAAACAGTTCTTCAACATTTTGAAAATCGAGTGAATTTACGTCGAAAATGTCTAAAAATTAAAGGGCCTGAAACCATCGCACCGAAAACTCTTTTATTTCCAGAATTTAAGAGGTTATGTTTAAGTGTGACCTCACATAATTTTGGCGCAAAATTTAAACTGCAAATTTTGAAATCTGTTTATCATTCTCTCCTGCAGATATAATAATCAATTTCAATAACTTTCTTTTTTCTCCACACTTGAATAAAGACGCGAATCGATGATTCCGAGGGATTTACTTTTAGGCCGTGTGCATTGATATTAAACATAAATCTCTCATTAGCTGTAAGCGTAAGAAAAATTAGGGGTCGTATCTGAGTCGTTGCAAAGTCTTTTTAAAGTTCCTAACGTACTTTTACGTTTACGGCAGTGATTATATTGGTCTCCTAAAAATGTCCATTCCCAAACAAAAATTTCTCTAAAGAAACCTCTTTTTTTAATCCTCTAATAAATAAAATCTCTTTTTATAATTTATAAATAAACTCTCTTTAAAAGAAAGAAAAACAACTTCACCTAGAAAGGAGAGAAATAATTATATTAAATTTTCACCTAATCGTTTTTTCGGGAAATTTTTCTTGGGAATTGTTATTTCGGTTGGAGGAAGAAATACGGAACTGATGCGACTCACGCGGGAAACTGAAAAGAAAGGGTTTTTATATCGATTTGTCATTTGTCGTATTAAATTTTTGACATATTTTGTCGTTCTCGAATTGAAATTAGTATCGAGGCGTCGCTTCATTTATAAATTACGAGATCCTACGAGTTCGCTTCGCTTTATCGACGAGTAACAATTAATAGAAATTTTCTACGACTAAATACACTCTATTTACTGGGAAGGTTCGTCTTCGGGAGGCTTCGATATTTTTTCTATTTTTCCCCTGACCTGGTAAAAATTATTTAAGATTGTCATAATCTTATATCCTTTCGTCAATAATTAAACGATAATATCATTCTGAGAGCGATTAAATTTTGCAAGCATTTTAATAGAAAGCGTTCGGGATTTGGTACCGGCTCGAAGGACCGAAATCTTTTTTCTCATAAAATCAATAAATAAGCCAGGAGATCAAGAGGAAGGTCCCTCCCCTTCACGAGAAATATTTCGCATTCGATGCAGAGTTTCTCTCTTGGCTTCGAAACCAAGAGAGTTTCACTTTTAAAACTTCCACCCCGTGGAAGTTTTTCTTTCTATATCGTAAATCTCCAATCTCCATTCTTTGGGATAGAATGGAAGATGGACGACTGATTATAGATTATAGAACGTAAATTCTGTACAAAAAGTTTCATTTCTTTTCTATGTTTCTCTTTTTTAGACTTAGAGAATTAAGTTTCAGATCGGATGAGTACTAGACAAGAAAACCCTGGGAGGTGGCGGACATTTGTGCACGCAGGGCGGTCACGCTGTTCATTATTTTCTTCTGGTGGCCGACGAGAGTTATGCCCAGGGCGGTTAGTTCCTGGACAGTGACTCTGGCAGCGGCTTCGAGGGTTGTGACTCCCGCCCTTTCGAAACTTTCTGCATACCGAGACATCTTTATGGAGGCCAACCATTCGCTGACGGACGTCAATTGCGTCAGGTCCACTGCGTCCGGCGCCAGTGGATTTGTTCCCCTGCGAATTGAAATTTAATGTTAATTAATTGGACTTTGAGTCTAGGGGGCAGTTGTCAGGTAAGGGTTTGTTTGGGAATGTAATAGATTTTTGTACAGAGGGTGTAATTGGGGTCTAGAGGAATTTCAGACTCTGAAGGCTTTTAAAAAACAGATAATCTTAAACTAATACGACTTGAATTCGATATTCAAGATGCCGGAATTTAAAAAAAAAACTTCAGCAGAATTTAATCAAAGTAATCTATACCCAGGTGACTTATTCAAATGTTAGTAAGGTTCCCTTTTGAGACGCGGCTTCAATTACAGAATATTAAAGCCACATTCCAGAATATTTTAGGAAATTTCACAAATTTTTTTAATGTTCTAGAATAATCTAGGGAATTTGGGATCACACTAGAAATACTGAAACATTATGGAATATTTCAGAACATTCATAGAAAATTGTAGAATATTGGAGAATTTTAAGATAATTAAAAAAATTCCGGAAAATTCTAAACTACATATTTCCAAAATTCCAGAATATTCCGGGAAATTCCACAAAAATCTAAAAAGGTACATAAACTTCTATAATAATAACATAATCCAGAAAATTGACGAACATTCTAACACGTTCCGGAAAATTCTTTAACATCTCAAAACATTCTAGAAAAGTCCAGGAATGGTATCAAATTAAACAATTTTTAAACAATTATCGAGAAAGGGACAAATTAGACAAAAAAACATCCGAAAAAATTAACGAAAATTAAAAATACCGAAATTGAAAATTCTCAAAACGATGAAAATATTTAAAGTGAGTATTTTTACTTGTTATAACATCTTAATATTTAAATACAAAAATTTTAAATTTAAATTTTGAAGGTTGGCAGTGCGGAAGTAGATAACCAACAAAATGTGAATTTTTCAGGGGAGCGAAAAGCATTCTGTAAAATTTAAATCACTATTTAAAAATGAAAAAAAATTCATGGGTTTTCAAAATCGGCTTTGGATAGCGATTAAAAATCGAATGTTCAATTTTTTGTACAAATAAAAACTTGCTTTTTAGATATGAGGATACTGAATGAAAATAAAAAATGTTTGATGGCAAAAAATTATTCTGTTCCAAGAACTAAAATTTTATTTAAAATGAAAAAAATTATATTGTATCCAAAAAAATCCTTTTAGGACATTGTGTATTTAATTTAAAAAAAAATCATGCAATGAATCCATTTTCGATCAAAATGTTGGTTATTTGGTTATGTACTTCCACCTTTTTAAACATAAATTTAGGTATTCATGAAAATTGTATTATTTTTTACCTAAATGTAGCTATAAATTTGGAATATTTTAATATCTCCGTGAATTTTAAATTACATGAATTTAATCATTTTAAGTATGTCGGTATTTTTGTTCTCTCCAGAATTTAAAATTCCAGAAATTTATTTTGCAAATTTTCGCTTTCCAAATTTTTATTTTCGATAAAAAATGTCATCCTGTTTGAATTTTAAAGGACCAAACTTTGAGAAGAATTGAAATTTTAAGCAGCCGAAATTTGATACGAATTTGGAAACTTTTCAAATCGAAAGAATATAAAATTTCAAACATCCGAAACAGAGTTTTGAAAACGTTGAAATATGGAAATTTAAAATATTTTAAACGTTCAAATTGGAAAGAATTCAAATTTAAAGCGTCAATATTTACACGCTCATTATTCAAAAGCGTTCAAAATCAATAGAGTTCAAATCTCAAAGCATAGCAAATTGACAGCGGAAAACATTTCGAAATTTTCATTATTGAATGTACAAACAAAAATCTAAAATCTACATTACTGAAATATTACAGCGCCGTATTCAAGAAAAATTACAAATTTACACTTCTTATAAATTAGAATCACCCGAATTCGAAAGCGTGAAATTAAAAAAAAAAGATCTCCAATAGTTTGCTAATATCCCAATCAAAAAATTTCCATTTTAAAAAAACACAAATTTAAACAAATTCACGAATTAAAAAAAAAATCAGCCTTCAATAGTCTCGTCTAATTTCTTATTTCCCTCCCTCATCAAACTCGTTTTCCAAAAAAACGTCCCGGATTCAACTCTTTATCCCAGAAGACAAATTTGATTCGGGAGGTATTAATAATTTCGAGGACTGGAAACTCACTCTTATCAGGGACATTCTATCTCTTACTCTCGCTGGAAAAAGGATCGATTACGTTTCATGCTCTCCGAGAAAAAAGAACCTTGACCAAGTTTCCACAATCCTTCAATCTCTTTAATAAAAATAACGAGTTACCGATTGCTGATCAATCCTGATTCCTGATTAATGACTTTAAGTGTCTAACAATACGTTGAAAGTGTCAAGTTCCAAGATTAACTATGTTATTATTCCTTCTTGAAATTCTCATTTATTCAGAAACTGATCTCAGTAACTCTCCTCAGAGTTGTTTGTACTTTACCATTCATCAAGTCATAGTATAAAACGTAATCGTAAGTTTGGAAACTTTATGTACAATTGGATAAATTCTTGTGCCTCGCAATCTCGATTCATGTGAATTCTAGGAAATAATTCACTCGGTCTATTTCTAGAGGTTTACAGAAGGATTTTAAGAGGTGGATATTTTGTAATTAATTAATCACTATAAGTTCTTGATAATAAAATTCATTCTTACCTTCGAGATTTCTTAATTAGACAAATATTGTTCTACCTGCCATTCCTTTTTTTTAGATTCAACTTGGAGAGGACATAATTTTAGTATCGAAAAATCAAAATCCCGAATGTTGAAAAGTACCGGAAATATATTACGGAAATAGAAAGTTTTCGAAACAAAAAATTAGTCAATTCTCAAAATTTAATAAAGTACAGAAATTCCAAATTCCAGAAAAAAAAGTATAATACTTTGTATCTGTTAGAATGTTTTATTTGATATAAGTGTAGTTTGAAATTGAAAACAGCTTACGATTGAAAAGTTACATGTTTGGTCACTTACAATCTGTAAAAAATTGTAAGTAGTTGTGCGACTCCACGAGATTTTTTTATTCTCTCGGCACCCTGAAATTTTCAGAAATTCACCAATTTTGAGAATTCTCTAATTTCGGAAATTTGAATTTTCGGGTTTTAAAATTTTGGGAATTTAATAATTTCGGGAATTGTATAATTGCTGTAATTCAGGATGTCTACTCAAATCCTGGATAACAATTTCCTGACAATTCCAGGTTTTCTTAGGAATCTCAAGTTATTTCCAGGTATAAGTTTTCACAGTAAGGAGCCATTAAAATATTTTGCATTTTTTTAAAACAATCGACTTGGAATATGTATACAGTTTCGCGAGTTTATTATATATGTTTTTTTTTTTCATTTTCTAGGGATTCAATTAATATTTTTAATTTAGAAAGCTTTGAGAAATTATATTACAAGATGTTCTTAAATATATTAGCACCATTTATTGATGAAATAATTGAATAATACTAAAAACATAATTAATCATTTCTTGAATTTGTCTCTAAAGCCTGTGAATTTGAATAACAACTCAAACAAATTTTCATTTCAATTTAAACCGCTCAAATTTCCTATCGTTTTAAGTAAAAATATTGCATTTTCAACAAGATAAATAAATTTTTAACCAAATATTTGAATTTTCAACCAGAAAAATTCTCTAACAAAAAGACGGGTTTTCAACCAAATACATGAACTATCAACCAAATGTTGAATGTTCATATTTTTAATTTTCATATTCATCTAAAATGATGAATATTTAACTGGATTACTTGAATTTTCAAACAAGAAGTCTAATTCTTCACCTTAAAAAACGATTTGGTAACAAAATACATGCATTTTCAACCAAATAGTTTAATTTTCAATTTAAAAAATTAATTTTGAACCAATGAGATGAATTTTTACCTAAAATGATGGAATATTCAATTGAAATAAGTTACTTTTTCAGTTAAAAAAAAAGAACTGATTTTCAACAACAAAACACCAATCTAATTTTCAAAAAAATAGTCACATTTTCAAACAAAGTGAAGAATTAAAGTGATGAATCTTCAACTATAATAATTGAATTTTCAACCAAAAAGATTTATCTTCAACCAAGAAGATTAACTTCTACCATAAAAGACGAATTTTCAACTAAAAAAGATCATTTTTCAACCAAAAATTGAACAGTTAAATTTTGAGTTAAAGAATTAGTGTTCGACCAAAGAGATGAATTTTTAACTAAAATGATGAAATATTCAACCGGCATAGTTAAATTTTCAGTACAAAAATTGATTTCAAACAAAACAAAAACGAATTATCAACACAATAATTAAATGCAGTAATATAAAGCTACTTTTACAAATAAAGAATCATTGTCATTCAATTTTATTTTGCAATTTAACAAAAAATTAAGCACGCTCTCGAAAAAAATTCCCTAACTGTTAACTTTCAAGTTTAGAATATTTCCAGTTTCGTTAATAAAGAATTTCGGTAGTTTTATTTTGTTCCTGTAATTTGAAATTAAGAGATTTTCTCATTCAATAATTATATTTTCGGCATTTTTCAACATTCAGGATTTTTTGTTTTGCGAAAAAATTATGTCATTCCTCAACTTGAAAGTAATTTTAATTTAAAATTAAATTTCTCTATTAATTCTCAAATAGCTTGATAATTGAAATTTTTAAATTTGACAGCGTAATGTATATTGTAATTCTAGAGATTAAAATTTCAAATTTTCTCTTACAGTAAAACTGATAGAAGTTGTAATGAGATCTTGCTACTTTGTCAAGGGAATGTGAAGAATGGGTCAATAGTAGCATTCAATTCGATTTATTGAACATATTTTCAGAAAGCAACAGTTTCGTTTGTATTAAAATTAAATCCTGAATCTTAATCTTAATCGGGATCAAGATTTGTAATATACACATATTTTATACGTATATATATAATATATATAGTTACTTTTCTTATAATAATTTATATACAGAGACACACATAGTGCAAAAGAAACCTTGGAAGGATTTTTAAACAAAGGCGTGCGAGCGTCTTTTTCACACGTGTTTATCCGTTTTCCCTACTTTCTTACAACAATATTTTTTATAGGATAACTACTATTTTACAATTTGTTGGCTCGCCCGCCTTCGAAAAGGCAAAACACGCATTATTTACACTATAGGGGCAGAGTGAACATTTGTGTCTTAATCCGATTTTCATTATTTTATTAAATTTAGTATTTCGGTGATTTTATTTCTGCCAATAAACGAATTTTATAGAATTTAAAAGTAGTGGAGTAAAGGCGGTTCTAAGGACATATCCCTGCCTTACCGACATCGAGACCGTTCCACAGCTGAAGTGGTTCGTGTCCAATGACGTCATCAAGAAGATTCTAGAAACTTAGGACGGACACGAACCATTTAAACTGTGGAATGGCTTCGATGTCGGTAAGGTAGGAATTTGTCATTAGAACCGGCCTCGCTCATCTACCCAATTTCCTTGAAATCTTGTAAATTAACTTGAATCCTTCAAAAAGGGAATGGCTGATTTCTAAAAACTTTTATATTGAAACCACGTGAATTTCGCAGATCTGCAAAATTAAGAACTCGTAAATAACAAAAAAAGTCAAGCTTATAAGCCAGCTCGAAAATCAGTTTAAAACACAAAACTCCACTACAGATAAGATCACCGCATTTCTATTAATAGTGAATAACTCTTTAAAATTTAAATAATTAGTGGCAGTGCTGGAGCTGCAATACTAATTGCAACAGCGACCTGTGGCTTGTTAGCTATCAATTTTAGTAACTATAATAATATTAATCAAATGGACGTACACATAGTATACCTAGTAATAAATACGAGTATTATCGTTATTATTTACATATGGATTACGGTGCATATGAAGCAAGCAGTGCGATACGAACTAAAAGGGTTACAAGCAGAGCAAAAACACTGACTACTTGGGGGAATATCCGACATTCTCAGAAAAAAGAGAACCCCATTTTTGTACTTAAACCACTTAAATTTTAAACGAAAATAAAAAGATGTCAGCGTGGGATGCTCTCCAAATAACTATCTTTTCTTTCCTCAATTTGTCAAATTTAAGGTTCTCCTTTTTCCTCGATTTCCGGCAATAGCCGTTCTACATTTTTACCTTTTCCTCAAATGCACGTTGGAAGCCGACGTAGCGGGTGGGGGTGGGGGTGGAGCACCCCTTTCCCTGATTCTGACAATTGTTAGCATTTTGTTAGTGCATGGAGGCGACACTTGCGCGTGTTATTTTACCTGGTGTTTTTTTTTCTTTCACTCTCTCACATTCATTCTTCACTCACTCTTTCACTTTCTCCTCACTCTTTCTCTTGTTCGTGTGTTCATGACTGTATGGATTTGGAATCTGTGTGAAAATGTGTGAAAAGGTCTTACGACTCAAAAATAAATTAAAATAGATTGAAAAATTGGATATACTAAAAAATGGCGGGATTTGTTCAATTCTTGGAAGTCAACCCTGGTGAAATTTGCAAATTTTCATCCTGAGATTTTTACATTTTTTCATCAAGGTAGATTTCTTTTGATTGTAAATGGGCAAATGCTTCGTAAAACGTTTTCCCAGATTGGTTTCGTTATCTCGACTCTCACTGCTCTCGCACTCGTTTCTCTTTCTTAATCTCCCTCAGTCTACTATTACGTATATTTATTTTTAATTTTACTTTATCGATACGCGAGATATTAATATGCGATTATACGTACTCGGTATCGCGTACATTTTAAAATCTCTCGAGTATAAAAATACTATTCTAACCAGTCGAAGGTCGCGTTCTTCGTAGATAAGTCTTTTTAATCAAAGGGCTCGTATTTCCAACTCCTACTAAACTTTCCAATCGCTTTGCGATTAAAGATAATTGAAAAAGTTCCTAATTATTACGCTTTTTATTCAACCCGGATTTCAGGCCGCGATTATTTAATTTACGACCTTTACAATTTTTCTAAAACTGAAGGAGATGGAAATACGGCGATTAAACCTCTTTCATCAATAAATATTATATTAAATACAATCCTATGTATGTCGCGTTTTAAGATTAACACCATGAATGACGATGACGATATTAATAATAATTGAAGTAATTAATTATTTCATTAGTTAATAACAATAGAAATTTCTGAAAGACTATATGCACGCCAATCACGTGAATATTCTAAAATCTCCGGGCTATTCTATATTGCTATTCGTTGGTTGAATTCGTCCTCTATACTTTTCCTTTTTTTCATCGCTACACAGGTATCTAATAATTAATAATTCTCTTTTTAAACCATCTACATATCTCGTAACATATATCTTCGTTTCTCGAGCTACTATATTTATTATTCTTTTATTTAGAAACTCTACGCTTTCGATTATCGAGAGCCGATCGACTCTATACTCAATCCTCCCAAATAATTCATAATTAAAAAGAAAAAACGCGGGATTGGGAGGATTACGAGCGACGCGAAAAGAAAATTTCACGGGGTTATTTATAGCGGTTCCTAGTCTTTTGATATTTACCCTTTCCGTGGAAAGAAAGTTACAATGCCCTTTTCTAGATGGTCGCCTCGAGGGTTGGAAAAAGTTTCGGAACTCGAGGCGCGAATGAGAATTAGGAAAAAAACTGAGAAAAAAATTATTTTTCAAAAATTAGGAGTTAAAAGACTTTCGTCGGTTGTAAATTACTTCCCCCTTTCGAAGTTACAATTGGAGGGAATCGTAGCAAATGTAACTCTAACTTAAGAATAGAACTAAACTAGCCCGGTAGACGACTTGCTTCTGTGCACGAGTCTAACTTTACAAAACTTAAACCCTGCCACTAGAGTATTTCGTAATTATGATAATTACTAATTGATAATCGTAAAAATAAGGGTGTAAAAATAATTACAGAAGATTGTACGAGTTGGAAGTCTCTCGAGCCACCTTCAACCTGAGAAGGGCCGAATGTCATTTTTACAGGTCAATTTATCGTTTGTACATTATAATTTCTCGGATTGTCCAGAATAAGGGGAAGGTGGCTAGAGAGATTTTTTTAGGAACTGGATGTTAGAAAAGTGTCAAAATCGATAGATATGAAGTTCAAGGAACCAAATTCGACTGATTGAAATTTAGTGCGCAGTTATAAGATCCATAGAACTCCACTGCGCAACCAAAGTGCTACTCCGGGATCATCATCATCATCATCATCGAGTCGTAATATTTGGAAGACCACACATCCACGTTTGCAGCTCATAATTTAAATCTGACCGAAATTCGGCAGTCTTGAACTTAAAATTCGGTCGATTTTGAGACTTTTAATCCAGATGTCGGCTGATATTAGCCGAAGTGAGTGAAGGGGACCCAATTTGGATATGTGAGAGGTGGTTGGTGTGGGAGTGCGTGTGTGGCCGAGTGCGTGTGATAGTGTAGAGTACGGCCGGCTCCTGCTGGCATTACTGGAACGGCAAGCGCTGATTGGGACTGATGGCCCACTACCTCTACGAACTGGCCTGAACCTGAGCCTGGAATTGCCACCTGTGCAGTCTGGGCAGCCGCGTTGTGACTTGTCACATAGTATGGATTGTGTGCAGGAGGCCTCACACTGTTGTTGTTGTAGTTGTCGATGTAGATGTGGTAGTCGAGTTGAGTTGTTCGTAGTCGGGTACCAAAGACACCACAAAACCAAAACCACAAAGAATTAGCCCAGAAAAAAGAAGGAAGAAACTAAACCAAGGATTTAGGACGGGAACTTTGCAGGATATATGCTACAAGGAAGAGAAATCTTTTCTCTGGAAGGTTTCGGAAAGAAGAGTTCAAAAATACTTGAAGTTAGTGTCCGAATTAAATGACAATTAATATTTGCAAGTGGAGTTGATCAAATATTTAAAATAGCACTTTACTGCAATAAATTTAGAACTCTTAGGGTTAAAAAGGCTTGATTTGGATTTTTGGAATTAAATAATAAAGCATTAAAAGCGACAAAGCTTTCTGAAAGCCACCGCAGTACGACACGTATCCGCCCTTATCTACAATATTCGAAAGAAAAAAACCGCGAAAAAAAAATACGTAGACTTTCGTCCATAAATTAATTTTGCTCCCAGCTGTTAGCAAGAGGATTTTCCTGATGGAATTTTTAAAGGAATTAAATTTAAAAAAAAGAAGAAAACAATGTAAGAGAAATAAAAACGAGAAAAAAAATAGGAAGAGAAAAAATAAAAAAGAAAGGTCCGGTAGAGTCCAGTTTGACGCGTTTCCAGTAATGCCAATCAGGTTTTTTTTTTATTTTCAGGGCACCCCGAGCGCATCCTTCTTTGACCTTTTGTGGAAGATTCGTGAAGATTTTTGTGGATCATCGAGACGTATGCGTGTACAATTACATGAATTAACACAACATCGAAGCCCAGTATAGCAGAAACAGAGAACATAGAGCATGTGAGCATTGTTTAGTGAGAAACGTAAACTTTAGCTGTCGAGAAAATTAATTTATGGACACGATATGTGAAACTCGCGAGGCATGCGGCATGATTTATGCTAATAGATGATGCAACGACTTGGCAGAAAATAGTTGAAAATATATTTGTTACCAAATTTATTTTGATTCGACATAATAATTAAAGTTAAAGTCTAGCGTACAACCAGAACTGAATATATAATCTAAATTTTCTAGCAGATCATTGCCATTTTTAAGTTTTAAGACCCCCAAAATAAAGTCTTCCCAATTCATCAACAATACATCCTGCTGAATTTCAAAATTCCTAATCTTCTGCTAAGTCGTTCAAGTGATGATTAGGCTTGCACCGATCGTACTACGTTAGTCAAGTTCCCTAATCCCTAATCCTTAATCTCCATTTAGTTTCTTGTTAATGAATTAAACTCTTATAAATAAAAGATCCTGCGAGATAGTCACGCAATCCTGATAGTATTGATCTTCATAATACTAATAATCATAATCACAATTATGATCACGATATAATTTTGTACTTAACTCTACATAAGATTGAGAAGAAACGATGTTTACCTGTTCTGGGCGATTTTCCTCAAAGTATCGGGACTGCGGATGAGTTTGTCTAGCGTCTGGGTTAAGTTGGAAAATGTGGGTCGGTGCGTTCTCTCCTTCTGCCAGCAATCCAGCATCAACTGGTAAATTGCTTCGGGGCAGTCCATCGGAGCTGGAAGTCTGTATCCTTTCTCGATGGACTTTATCACATCCTGGTTCGACCAGTTCCAGTACGGCCTTTCGCCATACGACATTACTTCCCAACAAACAATTCCCATACTCCAGACATCAGAGGCGCTGGTGAATTTTCGGAAAGCTATCGCTTCCGGTGCCGTCCACCGCACTGGGATTTTACCTCCCTGCAAATTAACGTACATTTTAGAGTGAGGAATATCAGAAGCGCATCTTGTCGGAATTTCAAAGCAACCAGAACGCGTCCCGTTCGAATTTCGTAATCACCAAACTCCATTCTCAAATTATGAACTTCCGTGCAAATTTTTGGAAAGGCCGGATCACAGCTCGTTCAAATATCGGAATGACCAGATCGCGTTTCGATTATTGTGAAGCTATCAATCTCTGTTCTCAAATTGTGCGTGACCAAACCGGCTCCAGTTCGAAATTCGGAACTGCTGAATCGCGTCCTGTTGGAATTTCGGAATGGCCGGACCGCATCCCATTTCAAAGCGATCAAATTGCCTTCCGCTTAGCCTTAGATCAATAAACTGCCAAAAACTGGATCATGTCCAACCTAAATGACCAAGCGAACGAATAGGCCGGCTAAATTTCGAAATTTGGACGGCCGCGTTCCGTTCGAATTTTGGAACTGCAGGATCCTGTCCTAAAAAACGTTATCAAATTCCTAGTTATATGAATTACTTACCCTGGTTGTGTAGGCTCCTTCCGTCGCGCTCTCGATCTCGCGACTGAGGCCAAAGTCTGCGATTTTGCAGACGAGGGCCGCGTTGACGAGAACGTTTCTCGCCGCAAGGTCCCGATGAACGTAGTTCATCTCGGCGAGGTACTGCATGCCGCTCGCAATACCACGTAGCATTCCGACGAGCTGGAGAACTTGGAACTTGCCGTCATTGGCTCGAAGGAATGTGTCCAAACTTCCGTTCTCCATAAACTCAGTAATGATCATCACTGGATTACTTTTGGTCACCACACCCTGGAGGAATATCACGTTCGGGTGTTCAAACTGACCCATTATCGAGGCTTCAGTCAGGAAGTCGTTCCGCGCCTTGTCGGCCGATCCTGGCTTCAGAGTTTTAATCGCCACGTCGATCTCTGATCGACCGTCTGGTGGCAGTTTTAACTTTCCTCTACATACATCTCCAAATTCTCCTCCACCTAGAATCAAAAGTTCATTGATATATTTAATAATTACAATGGCATTTTACAGATGTAAGTGTTGAAATTTACAAACGGCCGATTTCGGCAGGATTGTTTTTGCATCTGACCGAATCCAGTTAATACCAAATTTGGAATTTCGGTTAAATTCAAGTATCAAGAATTGACTGACTAAAAAAAGATAAAATCTTGCCTATAATTGCTTCTATCGTGATGTATCCGGCGTCGATTTCTCTCGCGAATTCCCTGACTGCCTGATTGGGATCTTCGTAAGTATGAGGATCGACGTAACTCCTGGAACTTGCGCCACCAGTACCTCCAGCACCCGCACCAGCAACTCCCACTGCAGGAGTGAAGAGTGGCGTGGTCACTGTAACGTCAAGAAAACAGAGTTCATTATATTTACACCGGGGCCGACCTGGTGAATTTTTGACGGAAATTTATCGTCGCTGTTTTTTACTCCTTTTTCCTCCTCATACTCCTAAACATTCTCTTACTTAATTTAACGATTTGCCAAAAAGTCCCAAACGCCAAACCAAAATCCAAAATTTCTAACATAATAAGATTCAAGATTTCTCTCGACAATTCATTCTTTCTCGGAGATTTTTCTTGAAGAATTTTGATAATTTAATTCAATTTGATTTCAATACCAAGATTAAACTGAGGAGTCCATTTTTAAGCCGCCAAAGATTCGAGTACAGCCAAGTTTCATGCCAACTTATCTTAGATTCGAGATAAATGTTAGTACGAACGCAATCCAGTCCAGCTTGAAAAGTTGGACTCATTGGAACGAATTGATTTCAGCGTGAGGTTACTCTATTCAGAATTTGTCAGTAAATTCTGCAATTTTGAAATGTCGAATGTGATTTCGCAAATAGAAATCTATTTTATTTCGAGTCTTCAAAATTATTTGTACAACTTTTATTTCAATGCTGGTTTTTGCTTAGACATAGTCACGCTGAAACCGCGGATTGATGTCTCGCACTCTTCATAGTTTGAAATAAGGAAATCTTTCCTTTTTCAAAAGAGATTTGTACGATTCGAGTTTTCTTTTTAATTTATAGTAGAAAAACAGAAAAACATCGAATATGTATCAACGTCGATTAATTATTTATTAGAGAAGAATTAAAAGTGTAAGGATCATGCTTCGTTCAATAGAGACTAGGCTAATGAAAATAGTAAGCTGGTGACGTACAGGCTGAAATGAATAAAGTTTTGAAATTGTGTGTATACTTTAGGGTGTTGATATTTTAAAAATAGAATTCAGAAAAAGCAATTTAAACGGGTTAGAATTTGGAATTGAAAACTTCTGAATTGGAAAATGTTAAATTTTGAAAGTAACCGATTTAAGACGATTGACACCCTGAATTTAGAACAAAAAATCATTTTCCCAACAGCAAACAAAAAAAACTTACACGGCGATTTGTTCTTGTTGGTATGGGTTGTCACAATCGGTGAACTGTCCATTTTGCAGTGCACTGTGAACAACACAACATCCAACAAACTGATTGACAAACAGCAACACAAACGTACTTAACAGGAAATTAAAGTGAAATGATTAATGAATACATGAAATAAAATAAAAAAGATTCAATTTGATGAAGAAAATTTGCAAATGATAGGTCGTAACACGACAAGTTGTAATTTGATCGCCTATAAAGGAAATCGAATTTTAAAATTGTTGATTATTCGACGAAACAAGCCCGTACGTAAAAAAGAGAAAACGATTGTGATGAGAGATATGAGGAAAGAGTTTTCATGCACAATTCAGAGAAAACACAACTATGCAGGCAAAGCAGACGCCCGCATAAGCACACAAAAGCGAATTAAATTAAGCAATTTAAAAAAATTTAATTGGGTCAATTAATTAAGCGTCTCGAGTTGAAAGTGTTAATTCTTATTAAAAATATTCAGTAGAATGAAAACGTACTGAAAACGCGCGAATTTCAAAGCTTCTGAAGCTAAAAGTATCAAAAATGAAAGCATTGACAATGAAAAGCGCTTAAACTTAAAAGCGTAGTTAATAGGAAAATAAAATGTGGGAATGATTTAAAACAGACAATGGAAAGGTCTATTCGAAGGGTTGATCACTCTTGATATCTGGTGTACAAGTTTTCGTGAAACCTTTCGCGAAATTTTGTTAATATTTAATTTTTCGAAATCTGCAAAATCATTAAAATCTTTCAAATCTTCTCAAACGTTTACATTTTTTTAAGTTTTTTTTTAAATTATGCGAAATCTTTTTAAATCTTTGAAATACTAGTGAAATCTTTGAAATAATTGTAAAATCTTTTGAAATCATTGTAAAATAAATTAAATCTTTAAAATCTTTGAAATACTTTTAAAATATATTAAAAATCTTGGTGAAATTATTGAAATCCTTATAATCTTTTTCAAATCTTTAAAATCTTTGCGAAATTTCTTCAAACTTTTGAAATTTTGGAAATCTGCGAAATATTTGAAATCTTCTGAAATCTTTCAAATTTTCTCTAATTTTTGAAATGTTTTAAGTTTTTTACATGATGCGAAATCTTTTTAAATGTTTGTAATCTTTGAAATCTTTGAGAAATCTTTATGTAATCTTCTGAAATCTTTGTGAAATCTTTTAAATCTTTTGAAATCTTTTTTTAAAATATTTGTGAAATCTTTGAAATATTTGTGAAATCTATGTGAAATCATTTGATATCTTTAAAATGTTCAAAATTTTTGAAAGCTTTGTGCAATATTTTGAAATCTTTGTAAAATATGTTTAGAAATCTGTGAAATCTTTGATATCTTTGTGAAATCTTTGAAATATTTCTAAAATCTTTGAAATCTTTGTGAAATTTTTTTAATCTTTTGTAATTCTGAAATCTGATGTAGACGCAAAAGTCGAGTGGTCACCCTCTCGGGTCTAATTGAAAAAAAACACTCCTTAGGTGATGAATTGAGATTGTAATAAATCAATAATTTAATAACTTTCGTGTGCGTATGCTTGCGTTTGCAAACGACTACTAACAATAAACTAAATCTATTTCATTCTCAGGGGTGCAGTGACAATCTACGAAAAAACTGAGACCCTACAAAAACTTGAGGTGTGGATAGACTTACTGTAGGTCACAACTAGTCCTGTAGTAGCAGGCGATTGTGTACATTTTTCATGGGTTTCATAGGTTTTTTCATGGAGGCAGGTTCGAGAGTTTAGGGGAATCGCACATGAAAAGAAAGAATCGAAAGAATCTCGTTAGACAAATAGCACTCAAGCTACGGGCGAAAGCATTTTCGAAATACCTATAGTAATTAATTATCTCTCGTAATTTTTAATTCAATTTTATGTTTCGAATACTCTTCTTTTTGGATATCTTTTCTTTTTATCTAGATACTTTTCATCTAAAGGGTTCACTCGACAACAATGTGAGAAGATCATTATAGATTTACATACGAGGGCGTGAGACACTTGCTAGGGCTAAAGGGGTGGTTCCAATATTAGTCACAAGACACGAGGGCGCAGTGAGACAACTATAGAGCGATAAGGGGTTGTGAATATATTTTCTAAAGAGAGAGAGGTGAAATTAGTGGCAGTTGGCGCCAATCACGTACCTTCGCCGTTTCTGTATTCCAGGGTGTCGCAGTCGCTTGGCTGCTTCTTGTTGCATTCGTCAGAGGCCCTGCTGCAGCGAAATTGCATTATATCAGTGAAGTTACTTGGGAAAATGACTTAAACCAGTACTCTGTTACCTACTGAAAGTTCGACTTTCGTTTCTAATATGAACGACTGATCATTCATATAGCTGGAGGACCAACAAAACTCAAAAAGCCATACGAAGGCTAGCAAACAAAAGCCTGAAATTGGCTACTTTCGACTCGCTCTACAGGCCTCGAAAGTCGAACTATCAGACGGGGATGTTGTGAAATATATTAAATTATCGATTCAAGAACGTATATTACCTCCTGAGGAAGAGGACCGTCATGATAATGATTATGACGAGCAGAACGACGACAGCAACGATCGCTCCGGCGATTATTCGAACCTGCATGTTGTCCTCATCTCCAACGTAATCTGGAAAAAGTTGTTTATTGAAAATAGTTCTACATATAAGCAATTATTTTGTAATGATTTTCGCTAAAGTTACCTAGTCCCATAGCATGGGGTGTCTTTTTGTAGACGACCGGTGTGTACTCGCCCCAGCCTCTTGTCGTTTTTGCTCTGACTTGAAGAGCATATTCCGTTCCGGGTTTGAGTCCCTTGATGGATGCGGAGAGGTCGGAAGTTTGAATCACAGTCGCGTTTGTAGCGTCACCCGAGTGCGGATAACATCTCACTAAAAAGAGAGGCTCTTTGGAGACAAATCGAAACGTCTCTGTTAATTCCACTACTTTTTGGATCAGGATTTATAAATAATTTAAAGTGAAGAGACAGAAGAAAAAAAGAGTAGAGAGATATAAAATTAAAATGGATAAAAGGGTTAGAAATTGGAAAGAAAGAACGAAAAAAAGGTTTCTTTACCTTCGTATCTTTCTACAAGGTCGCTATCTCCAGCGATATCAGCAACCGGTGCATCCCAACTTATACTGAGTTCCGTACTTTTAACGCTCGTGATCCTGACATTGCTCACAAGGTTCGGAACACTGGCTTCCGTTGTGACTGTAATATCCACGTACTCGCTTTTTCCAACCAACGGCGAGACACCATTTTGCGCGAAAACCTGGAAGCGATAGGTCGTCACGGCATTCAGATCCGTTATCGTGATCTTCGTATCGTTGAATGTCTCCTGCAAAAGTAAAAAATAAGAATTTTCTAGGATTTTTTTTTCAGAAGAAGGTCTAAATTTCCTCTTCCCTCAACGTAAAAGGAAACAACGCATCATGTAATATTTAAATCTATCCTTACCGTATTCGTGGGAATGTATTTAACTCCCGTGCTGCATGCATCGCAAACAACTCGGTAAGTTGTATCCAGTCTGCCACCTAAAACGTGAGGGGCATTCCAGGATAGAATCACAGTCGACTGATCAACAAAGTTCACTGTTAGGTTTTGTGGTGCCGATGGAGGTTCTGCAAGAAGAAATTGATTTAGAATACAAACTTTCACTTCCAATAAATGATAAACAAGAAGTTAAAATTAATCATAATTAAAATTCAAATACTTACGAGTGCAGGGCATTTTCTTAGGATCCTTTGGCGCCCGGAAGTATCCTGCATCACATCTGCATTCGGTAAACGCATAATCAGGCGCCTTGCTATGAGCTGGACAAGATTCGCACTGATGAGATCCAGCCTCGTGCTTGAACTTGCCAATAGGGCACTCAGTGCACATCTGCTTATCAGCGTCAGCCTGATAACCAGGTTTGCAGTGGCATCCACCAGCAGGAAGATACCATTTTCCATCTCCCTTGCAGAGGAATGTTGGCTGCTCGATTTTCACTGCATGAGCAACGCAGACTCCTTTGGCTTGTTCGATGAGGGCTACTTCCCTGCCTGTTGGCGTTTTCGGGAAGTGGGCGAAATTCACGGATACTTCTGGGCAACTGATGTAGTAGACCTTAATCGCCAAAATCGAGATGCAAGCTCCTTGATCCCTGAAGGCGAAGTAGACTCCCTTTTTGGTCACTGGGATTGATTTGACCTCGGTGTTGATAATCACTTCTGTGTTCGTGTTGAACCTTCCTTCGCCAGCCGCAATTCGACCTGAAAGACGATATTAAAATTCGAATTAGAAACAGGATGAAATTGAGTTTATTCAAGTTTTGGAGAGTGCAATGTTTTAATGGGCTAGAAACGTGTTACGCAGCAGTATCATATAACTCGACTGCGCCAGATGTGCCACATAAGTGTACTGCGCAGCTATATATGATCAAAAAATCTACTACGCAGCCCTAAGAGTTACTGAACTTTACTGCGCATCTACAAGTGCGTTGGAAATCTACTGCGCGGCCCTAAATTCAATAGAAGCCAGTTTCACGACATAAAACTTTCGTTTCTGATAATTACTATTTATTATTTAACGGGGATTTCGGGGAATTTGTAGATGGCCCGTAATATTTGGTGTGATTAAAGATAAGTCAACTTTTCCATTGGGATTTGTAATGCAAAATAATTTCTTTTCACATCGAGTTCATGTATACCTTATTAGTGGATTTATGTCCAGTTATACACATGGAAATTGGACATGAATCTACTAACAACGTAGATATGAACTCCAGATAAAAAAATCCTTTTTTATCAGTTTGACGAATTCAATCGCAATGAAAAGGTAGGACCAAGCTAAAATTTTGTAGCGAATAAACTTTCGTCTTCAACAGTAGATCTCCATGGAACTTTTGACTGCGCAGTAGATTGATGTCACATACGGATGCGCAGTAGCATCATATGGACCTCATGGATGCGCAGTACATTTATATGACACTTGCGGATGTACAGTAACATTCTGTAGACGTATGTCTGCGCACTAGTAATCTAGGTCAGTTAAAATGCGCACTAGCTTATTTCTATCATACTTATCGCTTCGCAGTGAATTTATAAAGAATTTTAAGTGAAGCTACATTACAAAATTACAAAAAGCTTCTCCGGGAGAAGACGTTAAATAAATGAAACCCGGCAAAATTTAAGTAATAAAGCTGTAAAAGATAAAGATAACTTACCAATAAGTTTGTAGCTATCAGGTTCCCAGGGCGGTGGTTCCTTAGTAGCCGCGTCAAATTCATAATAAAGAAGACTGAACGTTTCCTTGCAGCTTAGAGCATTTCCCGGGAAAAGGGAGCAATCTCTGGTCGTGAATTTGATTTCGATGTACATCCTGTTGGCTGGACCCCTTTCGATAAATGGCGTCCATAGCCAATTGTTGACGTTGTTATAGGCAACGTCGCAGACCACGTAACTCCTCCAGTTGATTCCCTTGTCGAAGTTGGTGAACGACTCCTCCACCCACTGTAACCAAAGAAAAAGTTTCTCCCTTTATTCAAGTTTTCTACTGCGACTGGCTTACGAACTGCCGAGGAAAGTCATCGGAGAGTTTATCTTTCCTGAGGGAGAGGCTTTCGACACTGCTCTTCTGCTAGTGGATCTCGCCCCCAGGACCAAACTCGACCAACTGCAAAGAACAAAACCGACAGATTCTGTAACCGAGCGAACTTCTCTGATCGAACTTTTCAGACAACAAAAAGTACAGAGATAAAAGAGCAGAATTAAAAACTCTTTACGAAGAATTTCAATTAAAAATTATACATCTAACATTCAATTTGCTTTACTTAAACGTCTCTTCTTTATTATTTGTTTTTTCTTTTGTATTTTAATTTCACTTCCGACATTCGTGTTTTTATTTACTTTGAAGTTAAATATTGCATAAACGTGGAAGCAGTCATAAATTCCAAACGAAGCTCGAACATTGTTCGAGCATCGCGACTTAATGTCTGTTTGGTTGCGCCAATTCAATTTTTATTGTTCAACCAAGAAACAACGAGAACCCATTAAAGGAAATTCTGAGCTCTCGAGGTATCTCAGAAAATTTCTAAGTGCCGTTAAACGGCAGGGGTAATTGAATTTTGCCTTGTGATGGTGCATAACCTTATATTCATAGCACTAACATCTGTACACTTAAGCCTCCTAATGGCTCCAAACGAGTATCTTCATCTCCACTAAACTTACTTGGGAAAAACATCTCTCAAAACTACCTACATCCATTTTCCTTCGATATTATTTAAAAAAAAAAATTCCTTCATTAATTTCAAAAATCTCCTTTTCATATAGGAGACTTGTAAATTATATTTGAATTTTTTAAATTAATTTTATTTTACATATCGTATTTACGCTTCGCGTTGGAGACTAATTTCTTTCCGAGTGTGTAAAGCAGTAAAAAAAAATTACCACCCCCAGTGAAATTTTCCTGTAATAAAGTTCCGGTCGTATTTCACGAGGAGAAAGGCGGCGCTAGGCGTCCAGGCGTCGAAATAAACCGCGTTTTATCGTCATCCCTAATAACCCCCTCCCGGGAATTTATTGCGCACATCTTAAGCAAGTAACGCACCCGGCTGCCGGAAGTTAATCGTGAAAGAAATCTTGATGTTTTTTTCGTGATGTTTGGGATTTTCTTGATACCAGGATCTTTGACTTATCTTGGATTCTTAGATTCTTCTAGAACTTTAAGACTTTTTGCGGTCAGAGGGGTAAAAGGGGGCTATAAAACTAATGGCAACGCACGTCGGGTAATTTCTTGCGGTTAGCTTGTCGCGAGTCGAACACTAGCGAATCTAGAGTTAAAGTCTCGAGAATTGTCAAGAAATTCCGAAGCAAAATTGAATTGTCCATTAATTATTTTATATAATTATAATTATTTTTGTATAAATTGATGTGTGTATTAAACACGAAATAAATTTCTTTATCAAGAAAATAGGGGAAAAGTTCCTAATTATTTTCGATTCAAGAGATGTGTAAGAAGCATAAAGGGACAAAGTGCAGATTTTAATTAGAAGTCAGAGAGACGATAAAGACATTTTGGGTGAGCCTATAGTGTCTAGTGGATTATGGGAAACGTTATAGCTGATACATTAGTATAATTGAACCCCGCCTTGATTAGATAAGTTCCTAATAGACTCGAAGCCAAGTTTTCGGCTACAATCGTATATTTACCCCCCCCCAACCCCTTCCCCCAACCCCTAAACCCTAGAGCTATCGCGAGCAAGTGGCAATAATAGATATGAACTGCCGTTAGAAATAAAGCCAATAAGCTCCGGCGCGGCGCCGAATGTACTCGGATAAAAACGCCCCCCCCCCCCCACTCACACACACACATACACAAAATCCCTATCCTGTAATATTGCCACCATAATCGCAATTCCGATGGTGTTGCCCGATGTTGAGGGTGGAAAAAACACGAAGCGAGGGTCGAAAGGATTCCAGAATGAATAAAAAAAATGGACTAGGGGCTTTATGTATTCGCAACAAAAAAGTCTAAAGATTTTTCATTATTTTTTGTTAGATAATTGAGTTTGTTTGAAATGGCCCATTATTGAGAAAGTATTTATGTTGGTTATTGAAATGTAATATAGAACGCAATATTTATAGTGTAATAAAAATGTTATTGGTCATTAAAAATATCTTCTAATTCGTACGTAAATGTTCTAGAATCTAGTTTTACAATCCTGCGTTACGTTAGTGTTTTACTGCGTTTTCTAAGATACGTATCACGTAATTTACTTAACATTAACTGTACAATTTATTGCTTTTCTGTTTACTTGAGACGCATAAATTCCCTCAATTTGCTTTGAATTAAGTGTACAATATCCTCAATTTCATGTTCGAACTTACCTCGGAACTTGAATTCTCTGATAATTTATATTATACGTAGAGATAAATTAATAAATTCGGTAATAATATATATCTGTATTCTTCTCGAAATAAAAAATATTGATCGAGTATCAAAACTATTTTTTTCATCTTCTTTACTGTGATATATAGAATCATTTAAAAACTCGCGTGGGAAGTTCATGAATCTGGCAAGATCGTATTTTCAACAAAGTATCGGGTGTTGGAACCTGACGATTCGTTTTTATTGTCAAGAAAGAATCATAAAAAAAGGGGTGGCAGAGGTTCGTTAAGAAAATTTGGTACTTCGAGAATCGTTTCCTTCTGCTCGTCTTGCCTTATATTCCTAAATTAGGTGGTTTTTCAACTTTTTTATCACCCAGTATCAGATTACGATCCTGCATTTTTATCTTGAAACTCATGAATTCGATGATTTGTATCAACCTATGTAGTATTTAATTTCAGAACTGTTTACTTTTTAATATAGTATTAATTTTCTAATTTGAGCTTCAAAACAAGTATAAGGTATTTGAAAACATCAGGGGCCGTCCATATATCACATATATAGTTTTTGTTTTTTGAGGGGAGAGTCCACGTGGACACGCGTTCGCCTGAATCTACGAACTTCTTTCCAGAAAAACATGAAAAACTAAGAATATTTTCACGACTGTTTGGACTTCTTGCCTATGTTGTCAGGAAAAACGGAATTCTCCCCTGTCACAAAACTAAGAGTGGGGGGGGGGGGTCAAAAAGTGGCGAAACCTTGCCCACGTGGTATATGGACTGCCCCTCACCCTTTCTTTTTTACAAAAATACAAGAAAAATGAGATTCCGAAAACAAAAAATTCAACTGGCAAACGCTCCAGTAGGCTTTTCAAACCCAAAACTCCTGGGATCGAACCACCGGCCAAAATATAGTTTTTCTCAACTTTTTCATGCGCAAGTTCAAATCTATAATAAAGCTCAACATAAATCTTGAAAAGCATCGACTAAATGACATATTTCAGACTAAAAATATATATGTATAAGACAAAATACACCCCTTTTTACAATTCTCGACACCACAATCAACTAATTCCTATTCACCCCGCTTGATTAGCAGGTAGAAATCACTGTAACAATAAAGGGCTGTCAAACGAACCTCAAACGACTGAATGGGGATCTACCTATCACAAAGGATGTGTGTGTGGGGGGGGGGGAATAAACGGCTACATAAAGTTTTTGATTGGCGCGTGCCACCCTTGATGTTCACCCATCCGATCGAGGGTTGTGAGGGCGTCGGACGGGTACATATGTACTCTCACGTAGAAAAGTATAGGGGAGGTGGTGAGGAAGAGGAGGGGGCGGGGGGTCGAGGATACGTGCTTCCCAATGCAATCACCCTTCATGGAGAAAGATAGTCGAGGGGCGAGAAAAGCAGGGATGGCGAGAGGGTGAACTCAATATATATTAAGATCCGCAAACCCCCAGTAGACTAAAAGTTCCTCCGACCCAGGAAACACCCTCCCCTCCAACCCTACACAGCATCCTTATCTAACCACCAAAAGTCTTCGCTGCCAATTTGCTGAGACGGAAAATCCCTTTTCGGGTCTGCTGATCTTTTCAGGAAGGGAACATAGAGGGAATTTTGATTATTTAGCAGGGTCAAGTTCCGGGCTGCGTAGGCACAAATGGAATCGAATTGTCAGAAAAGAGGGGGGTTTCGAGACGGATAAAGGTGCAGGGTAAAATGGGGAAAAAGTGATGGAGTTGATAGGGTTTGTAGTTCTCGTTACGTGACGAGAAATAGAAAATTCTTTTTTACCAGGTGGGGTTTCGTGTCGGAAAAAAGGCTCGAAAAAAGACCTGACAAATACTTTGAAGTAAAAATTAATAATGGCTGTTATTCATATTTCTTAAATTACGGTCACTTAAAGAAGAGAGAATGTTACTTTCTTTTTTCCATTTACGAATTGTTTGTGATAAGTTTATCACAGAGCGGCCTCTAATTGAAACCGGGAGACTCTCTTTATCCGTTTTTCTCGTAGACAATTCAGCTTCAGCCGCGTTTCTCTAGTAGTGAAGGTGCCATAAAGGCAGATTGTGGATTATTACTAAATAATTGTCTACTTATCCGATTGCTGTAATTATGCAGTTTATTGCATAACTGTAAATGGGAAAAACTCATTGGCTACGGTTGGATGCATTAGTGTTTGTGGTCTCTGTGGCAAAATTTACCGGTTTGCACAGGTATTTCTAATTTCGGAACCCCCTGAGTTTAGAGGTAGGTGGGGGGTGGGGTTCCACAGGTAAGGGTGTAAATCAGCGAGCGCTCAAGGCACTCAATGCGGGAATACCCCATGGCGTAATGTTTTCGGGAGTCTATTTTAGAAACTGAAAAATTTTACCAGTAGTGGAGGCGAAAAATAGACTTCGCTAAGGAACCGCGACCACTTTAACAATACTTGGAGGTTGAAGCAAGGACCCTGGGCAGATTCGGTGGGACAATATTTTCTAGAAACCTTTTTTCGGTGTGAAATTTCAGGGCGTGTCGAGTCTCCTGGAACGACTGGATAATTTACGAGCCGTGGCAGAGTGACAAATGGGAAGGGATAAGCGAAGAGAAAAACTAAAATATGAGCTACCAAAATATGATAAACGGGGAGAAAGAAGTGAATTTTAAACTTTTAACGGTTTCTAAATAGAGTCGTGGGTCAATAGGAACAATAGTTGTTGCCGGTTTGTTGACTCTGGTGTCTTTGGGCTCAAATAGAGTCGTAAATTTTGAGATGAATGAGACAAAGATACAGGTAAGTTTTGACGAAAGGTAAGAAGAGTTCATTTCGTAGATTTGAGTTGGCTGCGGCAGAATTGTATCAAAATTAGACATGGTTAGAAGAAATTCGAGACGGTCAGGATTAGAAGTGTTTTTTTTTCTTTTATTTTTTTTAAACCTGTATACAAAGGTGACAACTTTCTTTTTCCAAGTAGCCACGAAAACCTCAGACAAAAATCCCAGTTCTTTGCCTGTTTGCTTTTCCAAATTCTAGACTTCAAAACTGAAGAATTTATCATTCGAAGAACTTAAAAAATAATTTCCGGACTAACAAATCTAATTATCTACTTTTCAATTTAGAATTAATTACCGAATAAGACTTTTAATTGGAAATGGTAGAATTTTGAATACTTTTAAAACGGACAATTTCAAGTGCTTCATTTAAAAATTGTTCAATTCGATATTGTGCAATTTGCAAAGTTGCAATCTTAAACTAGTATTCTGAATTAAAAATTGTTCAAGTATTAAAAAGACTTAATTCCTAAATTGTACAATTTAGAATTTTTCAATCTAATTTAAAATCTAATTTTTATAAACTCGAAATAAAAAATGGATTCACTTTTAAACGATATTCACGTACAAGTGTCTAAACTCCAATTTATAATTTTTCAATCTGAAGTTATTCAATTTTTAAATATTAACAATCTAAAGATTTTTAACTATATAAACTATAAAGGATTGCAACTGGAAATTATACAGTCTTGACAAATTTAATTTAAGATCTTTCTAAATTTTCCCATATAAAAGTAATCCAATTTGAAAGTTTTCTATTTAAAAATGTTCAACTATGCCTATAGATTAAAGTTTCCAATTTTAAATAAAATTTTGATTTTATCTGAATCTTTCTGAATTTATAATTGTTTATTAAAAGGCTTTCGTTTTTAATCATATAATCAAGCTGGAAGGCTCTACACTTCTTAGGCTGAAAATTTTCCAAAAAATGAGCAAATTCAAATGTAGGTTTTAAAAATAGTTAATTTCATCAATAAAACGCTGTCGTACATTATTTTTTTCTCGTTTTTTTTTCTACGGTAGTCGACTGCATTTGTAACCGATACGTTAAAAGAGTTACCGTACACAGCGTACACTATTGTCAAAGTCATGCAGCACTTTAAAGTTGAAGAAAAAAAGGACACCATAGGAAGAAGCATAGACATCTGGTAGACTTTATGAGGCAAAGGATCAAACAGGACATCGATACTCGGAACCCCGCTGAGTGTCTCAAGTGCCTCCCGTACCAAAAAAAAAAAAACAAGACAAAAACAATGTGCAATAGCACCTTATTGATGAAATTAACTTTTTTTTTAAACCTGCATTTGAATTTGTTGATTTTTTTGGAAAATTTTAAGCAAGAGCAGAGCCTTCCAGCTTGATTACAAGCTGAGTTAGCATCCTTTGCTTTTATTCACTGCAGACACTAAAGTTATAAATAAAATAAAATAATAATAATAATAATAAATAAATAATAATAAAAGTTCAAGGTAACAACTCGATTTTTTTCAAAAGAATTCATGCATTTTTTCTTAAAATACGACGCACGAAAGTGGCGCAAGTTATAAAAGGTACTTTTAACCACGTTCTTTCACCTTCATTGCGAATTTATATCGAAACTTAACGCATCACGGTCGGATGATATTGTACTTATGCATACTAAAATAAGGATTGAGAAGACGTTTTTACTTTTTTCAAGCTATTTATTTATTGAGTTATGAAATTTTTTGTGAAGGGGTCAGGATATTTGAAACCGATCGTATTATTGAAGACTTCAAATTGTTAAGCTGTTAAGGCTTATTTTATTTTGAAAAATGGGTAGAACCTTGAAATTTTCAATTTCAAAATTCTTCAAAATTGAATTTTTATTAAAGGCTTTATTAAGACGTTTTCTACTAAAACTAAAAATTAAAAAAGTTCAATCAAAAAATTATTTCCCAGTCATTTCCCTCAACAATGATTTATAAATTTATGAAATCCCTCAATTTTCTTTCCAATCCCCAAAACAAAAACCGTGATTTCTTGTCAATTTTGATTCACCAAAGCCAATAACTGTCATTCGTACTCTCCGACATATACCGAATCCTAAAAATAAACAGAACAAGTTGACATTTTAGCATTCACTGTCACCAGGCATCCCTGATTTTCTGACATTTACTTTGAGCGCTTTTAATTCGGTGGAAGGATTGAAGGCAAGTCTGGTGGCGAAGCCCGCGTCCATGTCGGGGGTGGGGTTGGGGGGGGGGTCGAAAAATATTCTGTGGTGATAACTGTAAATGTCGTAATATTTTCCGATGGAAAACCAAGCGCAACGTGCGATACAACCTCTGTGGGTTGGGGACACAGTTGGCGGGGGGGGGGGGGGGAATTTTCCAATAACTGTCGATGAAACGTTTCCAGTCACGTCCACGTCACCCAGTTCGAGTGACGTTTCGCAGAGGGTTCGACAAACTGCGTTTCCTACGTGAGGATCACGATTCGCTCCAGTTATATTATAGCTATATAACCATCCCGTGGGCCATGCATGTAATTTTTTCTCAAACGTCTCTGAAGATACCCGCAGGATTATTCCATGCCAGATATCCGGAATTCCTGCGGTAATGAAAATCCCGCAATCCGCCAAACGCACTAACGAAAGCTTTGAAGCGAAATCGATCAAATGTGGGTTTTTTTTTTATAAAGGGGCGAAGGCCTTTTCGGGCGAAAATTGTTTCTGGGACGAGAGCTTTTCATCGAGTTGTTCTTTGTGGACAGAAATATTTTCAGAGTTTAGTTTTAATTAAATTTGTTTTAGATCGGTTTTATTGTTCAATATCGTCAGTTATGGCAAGGGTTTGTAGGAGAATTTCCTTTTACATTATACAATAAGGATTTAAGAAAAATATGCATTTTTCAAGATCCCCTTTTATCTAGATTCTAGCCCATATGAGCTCTAACAATTCCGGCACTGATTTATCGTTTATCAGGAGGGATAAGAGTATCATCTGCGATAATGGTGCCTGAGCATCTGTCACAAAAGAGTCTATTTCGGATTCCCCAATCTCGTCAATATCTTCGCCGCGCCGTCATCCCGTGAAACGTATCTCAGCATCTCGCAACGGGGGTGCAGGCGTTGGGGCAATAATAATTTTTCATTGGGGTGATTTTCCCTCCCCTTTGAATTCTGACTTCATGGAGTCAGAGGCAAATGGGAAAAGGGGTTGGAAATTTGCTACGAGCCAGACATTCGACCCTCGGAAAAGTTCGTTAAAGTCGTAAAATTCCTAATTAAGATTTAAAGGGGAGAGCTCGCTTTTTGTCCCTTGGGAAGTGTAAAAGAAACCTTAATGTAAATTAACAAGACGTTAGTCCTTATCTCAGTCGTTTTCTTCAAAAAATACTATACAGTGCTCGACTAACGAATGTGATAAATTATTAAATTTTATAATTGGGTTCTTTTATAATTCTGTAATTATGGCTTTTCTAGGAATATGATTTAAAAAAATATAAATTATTTATTCAGTGTGGGTGTACAACCTCAAAGCTTTAAATTACGAATCTCTAGCGAAGATTGATGATTTTTATATGATTGTCAATTCAAGTTTTTATAATTAGAATCAGGGTGGCCGCAAAACTTCATTTTCAAAATTCCTTGATTTTTACCTGATTTTTTGATTTTCAAAATTCTAATCTTGTAACTTTTTTAATATAAAATTTTGTATAAATGGAATAAAACAATTTTAAATTTCACCTTATAAATTTTTAATTTACTATTCTCATGTCAACCAGAGACTAATTTACTTTTAAAAAATTTTCTTTCAGTAAAATTGGAAAGAATTTAAGAAAAATTAGAAGAATTCGACAAACTTCAGAAAAATGAAATGCGAATTAAAAAAATTCAAGTGAATTAAAGCAATTTAAAATATGAAAAAATGCATTGAATGCAGTAAGTTAAAAAAAGAGTTTAGAAAACTTCAAAAGAATTTAATAAAATACATAAAAATTCAAAGTGAGTTTAGAAGACTTCAATAATTAATCAAAAACTAAAAAAATAGTTTTTAATCCAATAAATTGAGTATAATTGAGTGAATTTAGAAGAATTCAAGTGAATTACAAAATTCAAGAAAATTCCAAAGAATTTAAAAGAATTAAGGATAAATTAATAATAATTCAGGGTGAATTCCAAATGAATTAAAACGAATTGGAAACAATATTTTAAAGTCTCTTCTTGCGAATAAATTCTATGAAATCCATGGAAATATTATAAAATCTCATGAAATTCTATGAAATCTGATGATATTTCCTGAAATCCTGGAAAATTTATTAAAATACCTTGAGAGCTTTTAAAACCCTTAAAATCATTGAAATCCTCCGAAATCTGATCAAATTCTAGGAAATTCTTTAAAACTCCATGGAAATTTTTTTGAATCCCTTAAAATCATTGAAGTCCTTGAAAATTCCTTGGAATCTTTTAAAATCCTTTAAAATGTTTTGAAATCCCTTGAAACTGTTTAAATCTCTTAAAAATTCCTTGGAATTATTAAAAATACCCTAAAATCTTTAGAATCCTTCGAAATCCCTAAAATATTTCAAAAGTATTCAAGAAAATTCAGAAATAGGTATAGACCTAAATTCAATAGTGGTTAACCTATGGGTTAATTTATTAAAAGAAAAGTGAATATTTTCATTTAAAAACGTGACTATAGCGACTTTATCTTAAATAAGTGACGAAAAAGTGATTTGAGAAAAAAAGTGACTGAAAGTGATTGTGTGGCAGCCCTGATTCTTCTTGACAGTTACCTAAAGTACTGTTTACTCAAATTCTCGGACTTTTGTCATTTTTGTTCAAAATCCCTGACTTTCCCTTGAATCAAGGGATTTTTTGTGATGTATGACTGGTAATCTGAATGTTTGATGATTGGATTGACTGGTTATATGTTTGCTTGTTTATTTGAGTGATTGGAGAATAGTAATTTTGGTGCGATGATTGAGATGGTTGGTGAATAGTTAATGGAAATTTCATGACAAGTGTAATTAGTAGTTAGTAACTTTTAAGTATTTAGTGTATCCCTTTATTTTCAAATTGGGTGACTCGTAAATTAGGTGTTTCATGATTATAATGGTTGGTAATATGTGTGCTTATTAATTGGAATGATTGATCCGTGGTGTTTGGTGACTGGGATGATAGGTAAATAGTAAATTTTAATTTTAATTGGTGTTATTGGTGCTTAGTAATTTGAATGTTTGAATATTTGAATTATGTTGATAATATCTTTGTTAAGTGGAATAATTTGGCGAATAAAATTTTTTTTGCTTGATGATTCCTTTTTTTGGTTGGTAATTTAGGTGCTTTGTGATTGAAATGATTGGTAAATAGTAATTCAAGGTTATCATGATTGGTGACTACCAACTTGCATGTTTGATTAGAGGGATGAATTCTATTCTGGACACTTGGTATCGGGAACGATTGCTGATCACTTAGAATGGTGCTCAATGATTCAGAACCATTTCCAATTTGGGATTTTCCTAACTACCAATCCACCCAAAGTATTAAATGTCCCTGCACGACAAAGCATCACGATTTGTCAATCCTCCAGCCCCGAAAGCAGCTCAAACACAAAATTCTTATGCCAGCCGTTCGGAATTAAACAAAGGATCGAAGGTTGTGGGGAGAGGAGGGAAGGGGGGAATGATCATCGATATTTTGGGGAGGCAGGTTGCAGTGGCAAGTGCGTCACTTGCTCTGGGGCGTCAGGCCTCGGCGGTTCCCTATCACGTCGAGTAATTGACTATATAATGGATTCCTGCGAATGCCATACGTCAAAGTGACAGGTTCAGGGGCGTGTTCGCTGGGGTCCACAAGCGGGACACCACTCTTACCCCTAAGTCCCGGTTATATTAAACCGAGCCCCTCACCTCGGACCCTCCGGCTAATTCGTGGCGATTTCATGGAACGAGATCGCTCTCGCCTCGTCGCCGAAATTTCGGGGTTAGAACCCTCACCTCTATTTACATAAGTTCTCATCTCTACTCTCGCCTAGGAAATTATGGACTGCGTGTCGGCATAAGAGAATTGAAGGGGAGGATCCACTCTCTTTTATAGGGCACTTTAAAATCACGATCAAGTGGATTTTGGTTCAAGTTGAAGCCTTGAGTCGTATTTTTGATGTTTTGCTCGAGGTTTTGCTATTATATCATTAATATTTAGCAGAATAATTTTTCTATTTGTTTGAAAAAAATCTTTTCTAGATAAATAGTAATTCGATGGGGTTTGTCTAGGGCTAGGAATTGAAATCTCGTTGAGAAAACAGGTTTAGAGAAAAGGCAGATCCGGGATTCGAACCCCAGAGCTCGCCCCAGAGGGTGGCTCAGCACTCGGAGCCTAACCAGCCTAGGTAAGGCGGTTGTTTAAAATAATATCCTCTAATTATTCTAAAAATCAGTTCTAAGGCACATTGGAGCTCTTTTTAACTAGAACTAGTGTATTTAGACCCAACTTTAAGGTATTCAATAAAAAAATAGCAATTTTAAGACTCTAAGAAATCCCATTTATTCCCGTTAAGGGTTTCACCCCTGGAATTTTTAGACAGCTTCGTGCGAGCTAATGCAGCTGTTCACATCCATTTGGTAACAAGTCTGGAGCTCTCACTGTTAGGCGCTGTGTATTTCAACACCGTGCAGCACTCGAGAGTCGAGACCCTGCGTGTCAATAAACAGATTCTGGTCCAGGGACAGGGTCCGGATGACGGACACGTAGGTAAACGGATCTATGGTCGTGGCGGCGTACTCACGGTTCACGGAGGAATCGGCGTGAGGAGAACGGACATGTGCAGCAGCCAACGGCCAAACGAAGGTCGTTCACATAGAATACCAGTCTTTCCATTAGTGCTCCCGTGATGGGGGTACCCGGTACAGAGTCGATGCATGATCGATACGAGCCGATCCAATCTCGGTCGGCCCTTCTCGACAATCGCGATCTCCATCCACTGGCTGAATGTTCAAAGTCGCACGATTTGAAGTTTTTTTTTAATTATAAGACTTTTTTTCATTTTTAAGATCTTTTTTTTTAATTCTTGTAGTCTGAGGAAGCAACAATATCAAGTTAAAACAATCGCGACTTTTTCAACTTTCCGATTGCATTTCTTGAACCAAGTTACTATTCACCAAATAATTGTAATCGTTAAACACTGAAATAATTGTGAGATTGTGACATTATGAGAAGACACAATAATTTGATACAAGCACCAAACAGGCCCATTAGTCGATTAAAACTGAAATTAATATGCACTTAAATTATGAATCTCCAAGCATACCAATTACAGATTTCACAGTCCAAAATGCTCTCAAAACAGGGGAATAGGCTCGGGAATAGGGTGATTTTATAAATTATTTTGAATATAATTAATATAGATACCATACTGAATTAATTATGAAACACTTTAAATTCCTAAGATTTCAACCCAAAAAGTTGAATTTTCAACAAAAATTTGATTTTCAACCAAAAAAGATGAATTTTCAATCAAAAGAGGCCGAATTTTCTATCTAAAAAGACAAATATTCAACAAAACAGTTGATTTTTTAATCTACAAAGATGAACGTTCAATCAAGAACATTAATTTTCTGCTAAAAAAGACGAATTTTCAACAAAATAGTTACATTTTTAACCAATAAGATGAATTTTGATCTAAAATTATGAATCTTCAAGACAAAAAGACGAATTTTTTAGAAGACTGTTGAATTATCAATCAAAACCGAAAACATTTGAATTTTTAGCCAATTAGTTGAATTTTCAAGCCAAAAAGGCAAATTTTTTAGAAAATAGTTGAATTTTCACCAAAAAAAGTGCATTTTCAACCAAGAAAGATGTATTTTCAACCAACAAAAATGACTCTTCTACCTCTCTTCTACCTTAAAACTTCATTTTCAAAATTCCCTGACTTTTCCCTAATTTTAATTCAGGTCGCATTTAAGCAAAAAAACGAGAAAAGTGATAACAAGGGGAAGTTCCTTGAAAATAGGGGACAAAAGAGGAATTTTCTTTTAAAATGGGGGAATGTGGGCAAGAGTGTGAAGTCTGCAATTATAAGAATCATCAACCATCTAAATTATTTTTCACCAAATCATCGTAATTATTGAATACTCAAATTATCAAACTTTATTCTTCTCAACAAACATCAAACATTCAAAAGCCAAAGTACAGGATTACGAATGATGATTTGTGACGATTGGTGATTGATAATTGGTAAATAGTAAAATTTAATTTTTTCTGAAAAAAGATCTTTCTATTAACTCCGATGATAATACAGATTCCTTCTAATTTAACTGCCAAGTAGTAATTTAATTAATTTGGCGATTGGTAATTATTTGTGTTTCGTGGATTGGGATGATTAGTGAATATTTTGGTGCCTGATGATTGATATGATTCGTAACTAGTAATTTGGTGATTAATAAATTGTGGGTTTGCTAATTAGGAAGATTGGTGACTCATAATTTAGGTGTGTATTGAATTTCGAGATTGGTAATGATAATGATAATTGGTATAGCAAACATTACTGACCACTAGTAATTCAAGTGTCATGATTGCTAGTTTGAATTGTTGATTATTGAAATGATTGGTAATATGTGTCCTCAGCGATTGTAGATTAGAATGATAAGTAAATAGTAATTTTGGTGTTTGCTGAATGATCTCCAGGAAAGATGTCTGATAATTGGAATGACTGGTGAATAGCACTTTGGAATTAATGATTGGCATGATTAATAATTTAAGTGTTTGATTTGTTTCACAATTTATTAGCTGGCTTCATTATAAGTGGTTTGATTGTTCATTGGTGTGATTGGTAATTGGTAATTTCGATGCTTCATCATTGGTATGATTGGTAAATATCAATACGGGTGCTTGTCGACTAGGAAGATTGGCGAATAACAATCTTAGCGCTTTTTTCGATTGTTTAGCGACTACCTAATAATTAAAGTTTTTGATCATTGGAATGATTGGTGATCACGACTCTATTTAAACCTGAAACTATTGAAAGTTATTGATCCCAATTTTTAAAAAAAGTTACATTTGATCTAATATATAACATCAATAATTTTGCAGGTGGGACTGGTATTAAAAGACTCGCCTCGTGACTTTTCGTGTACGGTTGCACGTTCTCGGTCTCTCTCTCATTCTCTGGATTTTCGCCCCCTCCCCACGTTGTGGCACCTTTTATCTCTGGAGGGCCGGAATATTAATGTCTCTCATATTTTATAGAACCACTCCGGGCACGCGGTGTATACTGCGCCCCACCCAACCCTACTCGCTGCCCCCCCCACCCGCACTATTCCCCCCTGCGTTCCGCACCCCTTTCGGTTATATCCAGTGAACAAAGAGTGAAAATATGTATATAGGGTGTGCGCAAGATCCTTATCCGATGGGACAATGACAAAACGAGCAAAGCCCGAAATACCTAGAGGAGTTAATTCAGTTGTCCGGACTTGCTCTTACTTTACCCCTTCTCTTTTGAAAGTGAGAGGTGGGGTTACATTTGTAGAGACCTTATCGAGGGTGTTCTCTTTCTTTGCGTTATTGAGATTTATTTTTAATTCTTTTATATCTGTGAGATAACTTTAACGAGACGCATTCTATTCCGTGATAACTGACCTCGCGTGATGCAGTTGGTGTAAGAACGGGTCTCTTGGTGGTAGAAGAACGTCGGCGATGCGGCAGAAATTAATTATGCGGAACTGGGGTAAGGGAATATCGGCATTGCGGTTTATTAATTTTTTTTTAGGAGTCAAGTTTTTCATTGTACAATTCCAGATAATGAAGTTTAATTTCTAACATTTTTAATCAACGTTCTCAATAATAAGAAGTTACAATTTCTTAAGGAAGTGTTCTTATCAAAAATCACCTGCGACCTTTTCTGTTGATAATTTAATCCAGTGCTTAAAAGGCGTGACGTTTTTTGCCGACAAAACCGTCTGGAAAGTTTCGAGTGAGTTTATTTCGTTTGAGGATGAAAGAGCGTCTTTTTTGAGCGACACTGTTTTAATCCCCTTCGTGTTTAGATAAAGCTAACACTATTTTTTGGGGGAAAAAACTGACCCTTGCTGAGAGGAGCATCAGCGAGGGAGCAAAAACATGAGCTCTTATCGAGACAGGAGTCGGAAGAGAACGCTGATGCTGGAGAGATTAATTTTTTGCCTCGAATCGACGAAGCACCAAACATTCTGTTTACTCGGGGTGTCAGAGGTCACTCCCGTCGAGGGTTAATCCTTAGACCCTCCTCAACGTTGGGTTCAAAGGTTCTGACGAGAAAATGACGAGAAGAAAGAGATAAAGGGATAGATAGGACTTTCAACTCTTCACTTTTTAGATAAAAGGAAAAAAAGACCAACGTCTTAGATTTTTGTTTGAGAACCTGAAAGAAAATATAAAAGGAGGGGTATAGAAGAAAAAGAAATTTTAATTTTTTTGGTGGAAGCTAAAGCTTGTAATTGATAGTGAAAAAGAAGGAAGAATTGAAGATGGAGGGTGGAATCCGGCAATTTCGAGGGCAATTTGTCGAGCCACCTTGGAGTTTTGGAGGGACCCTTCAAAGGACATAACACGAGTCGGCCCCAGTGATCCTGTGACGGCATGTGTGCTGTTCGATGATTCATTCTGCTTTGTTGTGCTGAAAGGAGCGATTCTCGTCTACACCTCACCCTGTATTTTCCATCTGGGCATTGACGGAATACCGAGTCAATGTCAGGGAAATTACAATACCAGAAGTGTGGTGTTGAATTTACCACAAATATTATTAATATTCCATATTTTTGGGGGAAAAGCAATTTATTTAATCATGAAATATATCAAAATTTTCCGTTCTCTACAGTCTAAGTACACTCTCCAGTCTACACTCTACATCAAGCTCTTTCTGTTCTGATTCAATTTTTGCATGTATCTATTTCAGATCGTGGAATAGACTTCGTAAATATAGAAGAGGAGCCCTCTAAACCAAATTTTCCAAACTTCTCGACTGACTCGGAATCGAATTTATGAGACGCATTTCGAAACTCTTGCAATGCTAGATTCTGTGTATACTTAGTCTACAGATCATCGACCGAAACCACTTCACCCTCGAACTTTTCGCCAGATTCAATTTCTTGGCCAAATCTAGTTCGAGGTTCGCTCTCGAGATTCGGGAGATTCCTCGGAAGCTTTTTAGGGTGGCCTAGGCTACTCCCACGTGACCTCATGCTTGGTTTAACCACTCTCTCCGCTGTATCCATTTATCCTTTCTTCATCCCCCTTTCACCCTCTAACCACTCAAAATATCGTCTGTTCGGCTTAGTTAGTTAGCCCCCAATCTCTGGCTGGATAAAAGGCTAAAACAATTAGATTTTTCGAAATATTAGAAAAAAAACTGGTACAAATACCGATAAATCACCATTAAGTTGGTATTTTAACCAATTAATTAGTATATACAATATACAATTTGGTACAAAAACAATTAATTTGTATAGCAATAAATCATTTAGCACAAAACCAATAAATTGATATAATGATAAATAATTTGGAATGAAAACAATTAATTGATATACAAATAATTAAGTTGGTACAAAAAAATTAATTGGTAGAATAATACAACGTTGTTACAGAAGCAATTAATTGGTATAGAAAATTACACTATAATTTTTAATATCTTGTTTTAAATGTAAGGATTTTTAGCACACAAATTACACTACAATATACTATATATACATTTATCCCATATGTTTCTAAAGTAGATATAAAATCTTTAAAATGTTTGAAACTGTCATCGTGTCTCATGTCCCTGACTACATTCTTGTAAATATTCAAAAGCCTTCATGCGACCTTTACTTTTACGACCGTTTGACTAATTTCAATTTTAATATATGAATAGCTTTTCATGTGTCCCCAGATTTGGATTTCATCATTGGTCATCGTGTCCAGGGATACATTTTGTTGAGTTTTTAAAGGAAAATAGTAGTTTTCCATATTCTATTATATATCATCTACTATTATATTTTTTATTTGAAATTCATCTCGTTTGCTTAAAGATTCTACTCTTTAGTTGAAAATTAATTTTATTGATTAAAAATTCATCCTTTTTAGTTTAAAAATGCAACTATCGGTTTGAAAATTAATCTGCACAGGTTAAGTTAAGAGTTAAGGATTCAACTATTTTGTTAAAAATTCGTCTTTTTCGGTTGAATTCAACGGTTTTTAATTTTTAATTGAAATATATTTGAGCTGAAATATCAACTATTACATGTTTTTTTGTTGAAAATTCATATTTTCGGGTTGAAAAATTAACTGTTTTGTAGAAAATTCGCTTTTTTGCTTGTAAATTCAATAATTTCGTAGAAAATTAAACTGTTTAGTTGTAAATTAACTTTTCTGTTAAAAATTCATATATTTTTTGTTGAAAATTCAACTATTTGGTTAAAAATTTAACTGTGGTCGAAAATTAACTTTTTTGTTGAAAAATGATTATTTTCGGGTTGAAAATTCTACTATATTGTACCTAATTCTTCTCCTTTGTTTGAAAGTTCAACTATTTGGTTGATAATGCAACTATATTGTATATAATTCTTCTCCTTTGTTTGAAAGTTCAACTATTTGGTTGATAATGCAACTGTTTGGTTAAACAACCATTAATTTTTTGTTGTTGAAAATTCGTCTTTTTGGTTGAAAATTCATTTATTTTGGTAGAAAATCTTTTTTGGTTGAAAATTCAACTATTTTGTTGGAAATGCAATATATTTCGACTTGAAATCTTAGGAATTTTAAGCGCTTCATATTGAACCCAATATGATATCTATATTAATTTTATTTGACAGAATTTATTCCCCTATTTCGTGAAAAATCACCCTGTTTTGAGAGCATTTTTGACTGTGAAGTCTGACTTTTTAATATTTTTAATTATTCTTCATTCATTCTCTAGAAACGCAAAAGGCCCAGAATAAAGGTACAATCCGTGTTTAGCCAACTTCTACGTTATTTTCGGGTGGGGATAGCAATACTACATTCGTCAATGGGGGGGGGGGGGGGGATTAGCTCAAAATTGGTAGTAGTTTGTGGAAAACTCCTAAATGAGTTCGTACAAATCAAAGTAATTGGCATACCAATAATTACACGAATTGAGATATCGAGTTTCCTCTGCTAAATTTTTGGAATCACACAAAATTTTCCAAACGGGAAACTCGATATCTCAGTTGATGTGGATGTAAGTTGTTGCGAAAAAATGATGCTATAGTAGAAATCTTATGCCGTAAGTATCACATGGCCTTAACTGGAAAAACAATCAAATTATTGTTTTATACAAATACCGATAAACTGACGTGTACAATTACCCAACCTAGCCAAACAATTCGTACAACAGTAGCCAATAATTTAGTTGATTACAAATGATCAAAAATGTATCCAAAACCTATCACCAAAACTGGCAATAAAATACAATCTCCATAAATTGAACGACAATCCATATTTGAATACATTCAACATCTTCTAAAGCCCTTAACGAAAATGATATTGCCTCCATTTCTTCCCCAAATTTGATGGGATTTTTTTTTTTTTTTAAATCATCAGCATCGATATATACGTGACTATACGACTGTCGGCTGATCCTCGGAAGTTCCTTCCCCATGGGTGATGCGGTCACGTTCCAGTCTCCATGGAAACCCACCCGAATCGGGATGGAAGCCACCCTCACCCCCAACCTCTCTTTCTCGTTAGTTTAACCCACGCGCGCCGAATCGTAATGGGAAACGTACAGATGCATTAGGAGAGGCTTTGCCATCCTAGATCCCGCCTGCAGGATGTTCAAAGGTATTGCCATTCCCTTTCGTCCCCACGTAACATCTACCCCCCCCCCCCCCACAACAACCTCAACCAACCCCCTTCAACCCACGGGTATCAGCCAACTGAACCCATTCCGGACCAACTTCGACTTCGATTTCGACTCTCGTACTCGACCCATTCGATATATCCGCTCGACTCTCACCGCTAATACGTGTACACTTCCCATTTCTATTTTACGTCTTTTGTAGTCGAAACCATTCACTGGTTTTCCCTGAAAGGCACCTGAGTTGACCCAGGGGTGAAAAGTTCATCATTAAAGAGGAAATGAGGATATTTTTGGTCTTTGGGTTTAATAAAGTAGATTGTTAGTAGGGAACTGAATGAATTGTGTAAGAAATGCCAAATTATAGTCGTAAATTCCAATTGCAGACTTCACAGCCCAAAATGATCACAAAACAGGGGTGAGTTTTCACAAAAATAGGTGAATAATAGAGATATAAATTCTCTTAAATCAAACTCATGTAGGTACCTGAGTACAAATCATAAAGATGGTAGTGATCAAACATTGACTTTCCAAAGTGTAAAAAATGTATGGCAAATGAGACAATCCCATACTTCAGGTGTATATTGAAAAAGTACAGATGAATTATAGCTAAAGTATAGCTGAAAAATATCATTTTTAACTAAAAAGATGAAATTTCTACTAAAAGAGATTAATTTTCTATCAAATAAACGGACTTTCAACACAATAATTAAATTTTAAACAAAATAAATGAATTTTCAACCAAAAAAGATCAAGCTTCAACCAAAAACCACATAGTTGAGTTTTCAACCAGAAAAGATGAATTTCTAACGAAATAGATGAACTTTCAAGCTAAAGAGACAAATTTTCAACCCAAAAGTTGAATTTTCAACAAAAAAGTTCATTTTTAACCAAGAAAGATGACTTTTTAACAAAATAGTTGAGTTCAAATAGATAAATTTTGAACCTACAAGGATGAATTTTCAACCAAATGGTCGAATTTTCAAATTAAAAAGGTTAAATTAAAAAACAAAGATTAAAGTTTACACAAAAACCACAGTTAATATTTTCTATCCAAAACAAGTTGAATTTTCAAACAAAAATATTACTTTTTAACAAAATAGTTGAATTTTCAACAAAATAGTTAAATGTTCAACCAAATGGGAGAATTTTTAACTAAAAGAAATGAATTCTGAACCAAAAATATAATAGTAGACTTTTCCACAAAAATAATTAACTTTCAACCAAAAATAGTTGCATTTTCTTATTGAGGTCTGTTAATTCAGTTCGCATGTAAGCGAAAAAAAGAGAAAGAAGGAAAGGAAAAAAGAGGATTTTTTTAAAAAAAGGGGAATAGAGGGCAATAGGGGAAAGAGTGTACAGTCTGCAATGGGTTATAACTACCAATAAATTGATCATAAATACCAATCAACTGGAGAAATTGCCCATGAATTTATACCTGTATCAAGAAATTGATTGTTTACAGCAATCAAAAAATTGGTTCTAGGAACCAAAAATTGGTTGTATTGACCAATCGATTTCTGTAACTACCCATGAATTCATACCAATGTCAAAAAATAAGAAGCTACAACTAACAATACATGGATGGAACTACCAATACATACATTGGCGAAATTGCTCATGAATTCATACCGCTAGTAAAAATTACTGCTACCATTAAATTGGTTGGAGCTGCTAATAAATTGATTACAACGAGCAATAAACAGATTATAGCGGGCCAATCAATAGATTATGACCAATAAAAATGTGTAACTGTACATGAAGTCAATGAATTCAGACAAATATCAGGAAATTGTTTATAATTACTAATAAATTGGTTGTAGTAACTAATCAATTCTTGTCGAAGACAATTCGTACAATAATGGTACAACTACCAATAAATTCGTTGTGACAAATCAGTTGGTTATAGTGATCAATTAATTGGTGCAATTTAGACCATTGGTAAAAACTGATTGGCTATGACTTTGATTATATCATACGCCACAAATATGTTAATGACAGGAATTATTATATTCAATATAAGAATTCATTGGTTCCATCAACCCGAAAATTAATTAATTATATCTAGAAAATATTTAGGCTGCGCAGTGGACTTCCATAGCAGTTACATATGCGCAGTAGACTTCTGCGTCACTTATTACTGCGCAGTAGAGTACTTCGTCACGTACAACTGCGCGGTAGAGTCCTGCGTAATTTTCGAACTAGAATAAAGAACTATTAAATCAGATTTTTAGTTCAGTCGAATTAAAATACTTCCAGTTTAAATCCTAAGCCTCTATTATCAAGAAAATAACATAAATCCAGCCATAAATCCCCAAGTGGACATCTCCGGAAAATAAAAATTTAAATCTTGAATATGACGTGACTAAACAAGAACATGCAGTCTTACTAGTGACATCACAAAGCCAGCAGCCGCCTCTTTAGTCTTTCCGAACACATCCGAACTGCTCCCGACAGCAGGTACCGATCCCGATCCGTATTCCGTGCGCGATCCTATTAATTCGTCGGGTATCCAAGATCTGAGGAACGGTGGAGGACAAGCGAGTCATAAGGAAGGATTATGTCGCTCGTGGCATAAGACGAACCCATATTCTCGTCCCGTTGTGGGAAAGATGAGAACCGCAGATTTCGTATTCCGTTGCGCTGCCGGTTTTATGATTTTTAATTCCTAGAAAATTACTTTCAGAATCTCGCAAACATTATCCAAGATGCTCTTCGGTTTTAGGCAAAAACCGGTTCTTTCTACTTTATTTTGACAGTAAGCAGAAAAATCCACTCTCCCGGGCTTTAAATTGCGATCGCGGTTTGATATTCACTCGAAAGGTCTCTTACGCAACACGTCAAGTCTCTGAATAATTGGAATGTCTTCACTCGAACGATTCAATAAACTTTCCTTCTTTATTACTACTTCGATCTCAAACAGGAAATTTGTTATTTTTGTGGAATTTGGCATTTTTTGATCGTGAGATTATCATGAATTCCAGGGACAATATTCATGCTTAAATGTTGCAAGATTTAGGAATTGATTAACATTCTTGGCCGCAAGAACTAAATTAGCGTTAATTGTCGAAAATTTTAGAAATATTTTCGTCAATGCATAAATTTGGTTGAAAAATGTTATTTTAATAAGGAAGGTTTAGAGAAGGGATTAAGGGACTTAGATTGAAGGAGGACTTAATTAAAGGAGTGCTTGAAACAAAAAAGAGGGGACCACCACTATTTTTCATTGCCCTTCTAATTCAAAGCAATGCATGGTTTTTAGGCTTGTGAATCGTGAATCTAAAGGAGGGAAAGACTTCTAAAAATTGCCTGCAAAGAATGCATGAAATACTATACTCGTATACATAACGAGCCAAAGGGATTAAGCTCTGCATGGTGGCTAATCCCCTCGTTCGAGTTAGCTGTTAGGGTGAGTCAAACCCATGCGATGCACCATAATGCAGAATGCCATTCGTAAACCACTCTACCTGCTCGATGCAATTATTCATCAGCATTTTTTTCTATGGCTTATTTATTTAAAGAAAAAAGAAATGAGATTAGTAAAACTGTATTTTAAAAATCTGGATTTAACACGATTTTTTTAGTATTTTAATGATTAAATTGTTTGTTTAAATTACAATTTTGAGAATTCAAATCATTTGAAATTTAAGTTAATAAAAAAATAGAACATTTTTAATACTAATATGCTAACGTAATGAGAATGCTATTTTACTAGAAATACTATTGTAGTTAACAGAAATACCACCAGAAAGAAATAGCAGTATGCTTTCAACAGTAGTTTATTAAGAATACTAGATTACTACGAATACTAGTTTACTAGGCAAATTAGTTGGCTAAAGAATATTAGTTTACTATAGGGAAAATAGATTGCTAGGAATACTAGTTTAGTAGAAAAACTGTACTACTAGAAATAGTGTTGTGTTTGTATATGTGTATGTGAGTGTACACATGTATATATATATATATATATATATTATATTATTTTTATCGGCAGGTATTATGTTTCTGATTTTTCCAATTGGCATAATAATATATTTTTGTCATACCTTGTAGTTTCCTATAAATAATCCCTGATGAGGGAGTTTAAATTGACTCCGAAACATGTTGGTTCCTTGGTAGTATAAAAAAGACGGATAAAAGAAAAAGTGAGAGGTTGGTATGTTTGGTTGACTTTTTCTCCTTTTCTCCCTCTTTTTTCAATTGGTTATTTTTGTCTCTAATGAGCCGAAAAGTGAGGTGGTCTAGAAATCTATTTTTTAATTTTGAATCTTTTTCATGCTCATTTTGCATAAAATTATTCATGATAAAATGGATTTCTGTTCTATCTTAATTTTATAATATTAGTATTGAATAATAGGAATACTGAATATACTAGTATACTAGGAATTCTATAAAGTATAAACAGTAGTATACTATTTGACTAAAAATACCAGTTTACTGACTTTTTCCCCTTTTCTTCCTCTTTTTTCGTATATCAAAAATTGTTATTTTACACTTAAAATTTTAATTTTCTTTAATTTATATATGAAATAAAATGTTTAGCCTCCGTGTTTTTCACACGATTTTGTGAATTTTTAAAAGTACTTTTAAGTACAAGTCCTTTTAAGATACTCTTAAACATTTTTTTTAAATCTCAAAAAGTTAGGCACATTTTTTCACAAAATGACACAAAATGAGGGGGTGTGACTTTGAAAAATAATTTTTTTGGACCACCCTATTTTATAGTAAGAATATTGAAAATACTAGTAACTAGTATAATAGGAACATGTAAAATACAAGTATCCTATTTATGATATGAATACTACAATACTATTAGTATTTCATCTAAAACTTCTTAATAAAAATAGCCAAAGAGAACCTAACCAAACACACAGTAAATTGACATTCGTTTGGGGCTGAACGGGTCGTTAATAATGATTATTCCAGGATAGTCCCATGCACCCCCCATGGAGTCACACATGCGCCTCCTGCACTATTTTCTGCACGTGTGTCAATCTTCGCTGTCAACTGTCGCCTATTTTCCTCGGGATTAATAAAAGCTGCTCGGCAACCGCTGCACGCGCGTTTGCTTGGATATTTTGGGGGAAAATGGAACCGAAACAAAGTGAGGGATCACGATTGCAATTTTTTCCCAAGAGATTACTTCATTTCGTAGGACGAAAAATATTTGGGGATGTAAATATTCATGATATAAAAGCTTTTGCAATTTTGAAAAATTCAAGATTTAAGAATGAAACCAGTTTATTGGTATTTTGTAATAATATAGGGCTGTTATAAAAAACTAATAAATTTGTAAATAAATGGAATCGTAAAAATTATTTGGGCAAATTTGATGATCAGGAAGTAATTTTCCGTTATGGAGAATAGAATTGACGAGGGTTGCACGATTTTTGAATCAGCACATCTGCACTTTGAGAAAGAGAGGAGCATTTTCGATGGAATAATGGACATTTACAATTCTGAATTCACGAATAATTTCATCCTTTCAACGAGTTTCCAGGGGTTGAACGAGCCCCAATTTCGCATAAAGTCCCTTCGCAGAGAACTGTTGTCGGGCGCACGTGTCGCCGAACTCAGGATGAGAATTCGCACAGCGGCTGTTAAGTTAACATAACCTAACTTTAGTTTATTCAAAGGCAAAAGGGGATTTCTAATTATACAAGATTCTAATAAAAATGGAGAATTTGTCAAACATTAATTTGAAAGTCTCTTTTCATGATATAAGGACAAAAATCAAATAGGATTAATAACGATAAAAGAGAATTGATTACTATATAATGGAACTGATTAAGATAAAATAGAGTTGATTGGGATTATAAAAGACTCCTTACATTTAAACAGAACTAAGTTAAATGGAATTGATTTTGAAGGAATTCAGTTACACAATCATCGAAGATGAGAGTTTGCTTTGTGAAGAAGAAACGCGTCGCGTCGCAGCGAGTTAAAAGCCTATCAGTTTTAATAAAAGATCGTTCGTTTGATATGCATTCTTCTTTTCCTTTTATTATGCAGTGTCAACGAGCCTCAAGAAAAGGCCAATCGTCGGAGAATGACTAAAGTTGGGAGTTGGAGATTTATTGACGCCGCCAGGCGTTATATTTTTTTAAAGTAATGAAAATTTGAAATTCTTGGAAAAATGTGAGTAGTCATGGTTTGCCGAGAAATTAAATTCCTGTCACAACAAAAAATTCACAGTAATTGTACTAATTTATTGGTAGTTATAACTAATCACTATCCAGGAATTGGTATGAATTCATAGTTACGCCAATTGATTGGTTTTAGTGACCACAACCAATATGTTAGTAGTTATACCACTTGATTGGTCATTGTAACCAATTTATTAGTCATAGTAGTTGTAACCGATTTAAGGCCATGTGATACTTACGTCAAATGATTCCTACCATACCGACATTTTTTCGCAACAACTTATGTTTACTCGAATTGAAATATCGAGTTTTCTATTTTGTTTAATTTGTCAAGTGGGAAACTCGATATCTCAATTCATGTGGACGTAAGATGTTGCGAAAAAAATGTCGGTATAGTAGGAATCGTATGACTTCAGCTTGTATCACATGGCCTTACTGGCAGTTATAACCAATCAATTTTTAGTAGTAGTACCAATTGATTGGTTCTGGTTTCTGCAGCCGATATATTGGTATCGTTTTATGAATTCATTGACAATAGCAGCAAACTATCATAAACTAAATTATAATTCTTTATGGAAGCTTCAAATTCTGGCAAATTTTTATTGACAAGAAAAAAGAATATTTAAATTTAAACTAATTTTGACTTGGAACAAGGAATTGTCAAAATCTGATGATTTCTGACTTTGAGCAGGGATTTTTTTTTTGTAAATTTCCTTCTTCTAAATCAGAATTAAAATTCTTTTCCAAAATTCCCATCCCATATAAAAAATTCCCTGTTCCAAGTCAAATGATAATTATTTACGGAAACCCTCTTTTCTAAATAAAGTAAACATTATAATTCGTAACGAAAATTTCTGTTCTAAATTGAACTTAAAGTGAAAATTATAATTCTTTACGGCAGTTCTATATCGGAATTATAATTCTTTTAGAAAATTTTAGAAAATTCCCTTTTCCCGATTGTCAAAATGAAATTTCTTTATTGAAATTCCCTATTTCAAACTCAAAATTAATTCTTTTCAAAAATTCCGTATTTCAAGCGAAAATGATGATTTTTCACAAAATCCTTGTTTAAACTCAGAATTAGAGCAATACAATATATGAAGCCACTTTTAATTTGCATATTAGTAAATTCGAGAAAAATCCCGGTCAATGAATCGAATTCCTGGTCATTTCCCGGTTTTCCCGACTCAATACCAATAAATGGAGCAATCAATTTGTAGTGTTCCGAATTCATTAACAATTGTACCAACTGATTTGTCACTTTAACCTATGTATTGATAGTTGTACCTATTTATTGATAGTTATTCTAATTTATCGATTTGAAGTAGAGTTTTACATCAATATTCGCAGCAGTTTCTATGGCAGACAAATTGAACTTCTTTCCCCAATGGGATTTAGAAATAAATTTCAAAGTTGTCCTCCATTTTCCCTTTTCCAATTCCAGGTTGTAACTCCGTTAGCGCTTTTTTTTTAGATTTTCTACGAGATCAGCAGAATTTTGCTTGGTAGGGGCTGTCTTTTAACGACGCGATCTCAGGCACACGGTGGCGATAAAAATCCTCGTGGAATGACGACGGACTACAAATCAGCAGACGCGTACGTAAGCGCGAAACGAGGGAGTCATCGGGAACCTCGTCGGTCTTGAAGCTTCAAGGCAAGAGGGATGTGTAAAGTGGAGCGGGGGGTGAATTCGACCCAGGGGGAGAAAAAGAAAAATAGGGTGTCGAGAAGGAAGGAAGAAAACAAGCTGATGTTTCCTCCGAGGGTGACGCGTGTCATTGTCGAACGTGCATCGCGTACCGAGAGACGGAATTAAGTCTGCGATAAAAAAAAAAACATTTTTATCTGAGATGAGAACTTACGTTCTTCGACTTTAATCAAATCTCAATTTCGTTTATCGACTTCAAACGAAAATATCATGTTGAATTGTTTTTAGACGCTGCGAAATCCCTCGAAATTTAATCTCAGGTGCCAGAGGTAAGTTAGCCCCCCGAAAGGGCCATTACAGGAAGCTTGTAATTCGATCAAATGAGTCCAGCCCCCCAGTGGGTGCATTACAAAATTAAAGAATTGCATCATTTTCTTTAAATTCACTTTCCATGGATAATTTCTCAACCATTTCTTTTAGCAAAGAATTAGTGAACGGACATCCCGCCCATGGGTGAGGGGCTGCTTTTAAATATTGAAGACACTACTGCTGGAATCTCGAGTAGATTCCTCGCGAGTTTGCGAAACGAGGGTCGAAAGTTAGCCGCACTCAAGAACCGGAGTTCTCGCGTGATTAGTATACAGTGAGTTCCCTTTATGGTAGTTTTGAACCCTCGTGGAAAGCCCCCTCCCCCCTATATCACCCCACCCTCACTACCACGCGCCATTGGCTTGTTCAAATACTCGCAGCTAATTCTGTTTGGCCTGTTTGTCCTGACGCTCTTCACCCTGGGGCCACGTATATTAATAACCCCTTTACCCCCCCCCCATTCCCAGCCCCAAAGACGTGTACTTATTACGTTACGATGCTAATCCCGCTTAAGAAAAGTGATTAGACCCAAGTACAAGAGCTTCAAGACTACATCCGCTGTTTCCTTCGCAGAGAATTCTCCGTTGAATACCCCCTCCCCCTCCCAAACACCCCATGCCAGAGGCGTTACGAGGTGCAATGGAATACAAATTTTCTGAGAAATGCAGATAAAGGAAGATCATTTATTTTTTTATATTTACATCCTCCTTATTATGTTTAACCTTTTTATTTAATAATATAATCAATGGAATAAATATATTTTTCAACACTATCATATAAATGTAATTAAATAGAATTATTATTCTCGTAAAAAAAATCCCCTCACCCCTTGAATGTAAAAGCATTTCGAGCCTGAAAAGTCAATCCCTTGTGTCAACTGATCAAGTCGAGGGAAATCCGAACATTTAAACGAGATACAAATCGAAAAAGGATGGGGAAAGTAAAAGATTTGATAAAGTGGTGAAGCGCCCCTTCGGGAGGGGGGTGGGGGCGATAAGTTTGCTTAACCTAGGTTTAAAACAGGGATGAGTCCCGGGAGTTTCAGGGAAACGTATCTTATCGATCGAGCAACTCGAGATAGCAACGATTTGCCCCCCCTCCCTAACTACTCCTCCGGCGACGACATCGCACCGATGAGAAATCTGTAATCGATTCGCTTGGCGCGCACACGGCAAAAGAAAATAATGAAATGATAAAAGAATAAAGAAAAAAAGAAAGGAAGGCAAATCGCATTAAAAAGATATAGGCTGAGTCACTTCTGTGGTTGTAAGGAACGTGAGGAAGCGCGATAGCGTTTGCGATATCACGAAAGCGCACCGATTGGCAAATTCAATGATAATCCGAGCTTAGTGCTATAAAGATAACCTTTGGCGGCGATTGAGAAATCGAGAAACAATATATGGGATGAGGTTTCAGATTGGAATGCGTTTCAATGTGGCTCAGAAGGAAATTACAGTAAAATATTTATTATTTAATGAGACATAATACTTATTTCTTATTTTACAAACTTAACTTCTTGTTCAGGATATAAAAGAAGGTCTTACTTTATAATACTATGTACTTTCTTCTCTAAAAGTTTCGTAGTGGATAAAAAATTTCGATTATCTCAAACCAGCCCCTCGGGTGGCTAGGCTTTTATTATTAATTATTTCCTAAATAATCCACTTACATAAATTCCCTGGAAATTAAACATTTATTTTAGTTTTAAAAAACGACCCCCTCCACCGGGGGCTAAGCTGATTTAACAACGATATTCACAACCAAAAATCACAGGAAAATCTCCAGTTTGTTTATACATAGAACAAGAAAATACCGTCATTCTAAAATCTAAATGATACTTCAACGGCCCCTTCTCCGATACAAAATTACCACTTCCTTTGTGGGTCGAATGCCGAACGTTTTGACGCTTCACGGAGTCCCTTCGGGATCAATTAGCACTCATGAGACGATAATTTGGCCCCCGCAGCCTCCAAGAAAGACCTTCAGGTCTTTTTTTTCATATTTGCCTTTGAATCTCTTTACCTTCCGTTTCTTCTCAATAAGGGACTTGTGGTTGGGGGTGGAGGGGGGGGGGGGCTTTGAAGTTGACTTTTTCGCATGTGGCACTCGCCCTGAATAATATCGCTACATTTCATCTCAACAACCTCTTCATCTCTTTCCTTCCTTCAGTCAACAACCCCCACCTTTCAAAACCACCCACTTTTCTGAGACTTCCAATCGTCTTTTTGCGAAAGTCTATCTGAATCTAAATGCGTGCCTTGAATACGAAATTCTGAGGACGTCATGTGATATGTGCCTCGGGTCCCTTTAGAGGACACCCCTCACCCTCCCCTAAAAGTATAATTAATCTTTTTAGACCCTTTCTATAAATCTTTCTCTTCCCATTCTCTATTCTTTCATTGTCCTTTTTGTAAGGTTATTATTGAGTTTTATTTTGGCCCGAAAATTCTAATGGGGGAGGTGGCGGTCTCTGTTTTTAGATAGAATTTAGCTTTTTAACATTTTTTTTTTCTTCCCCTTTGTGTTTTTTTTTCGTCTTTCTCTATCCGTTTATCCAACAACTTTTTGGTTTTATTTGCTGCGTTTCTCATTCTGTGTTCGTCTCGTCAGAAAGGTCTCTTCCCGGAACGCGAGTCTAGCGAAACATACATTGGTAGGCAGTCACGGAGGGTGGCGGATGCACAACGGGTGTCCTGAGGAAAGAGAAGTATTGCCGTCTTATGTGTGATGCCTACCACCTCAATAAAAGCGAAATCGGACGCGGAGAGAAGATTGAGCCAATTTACAAGACTCTTTAGATTTATTTCTTTTGTCAGATGTTTAGGGGTGATGGGAAAAAGAATTTGTTGGGGCGATTTTACTTGGTGCTGGGAGTCACATTTAATCGTTGCAAATGGTATTCTTAGTCCTATTAAATTTTCGTCAATATCCTTTATTATCCTACTCAATCTCAATAAATTACATAATCCGAAATACAGGATTCTCTTGGAACACTTCATTTCGGTATTTTTCCTTGGTGAATCAAAAATAGCGTCTTCTTAAACATGTCTTGCATTTGTATGAAATTTAATTTAAAAAAGGTACTTCCGGCCGCAGTTTGGAAATTACAGTCCCGATTAACAAAATTCAAAATGAAGGACACAAAACAGAGGATCCAAAATGGCAGCTTTCGCAAGAACTATTAAATTCTCTTGAAACTTAGTTTCTAAATCTATTTCATCCCCCAGAATCCAAAAATTCCGTCAGTTTATCAACATTTAAAGTAGCGGATTAAATAAATCGCCTAAACTTGTCAAATAAATTCACAGTGGGTCAGGCTCATTTTTCTCGACGCCTACCCTTCAAAAATTCCCGTTCCTTGCTATTTCAGAACCGGGACTACTACCAGAAGCGCGGTTATGGACTCGGTGCATACGTGAGCTCCCGCTGACCGGTGCACAGGGCGCCCCGCGCCATATTTGTTTTTCAGTTGTTAAGCGCGCAGCGGGCCGCCAGACAGGTTTAAATCAGCCTTTTGCCTCATTCCCCCACTCCCCACTTGATTCCACCACCCCATTCTGTATTTCTCTCTCTGATGCCAATGTATGTTTCTCTCCACAGAATCACCCATAGAATGAAAAAATCCCTCGGATGGAGAGAGAGAAACACCATTATATGAGTGTGTATTGGGGGGAGGGGGAGTATTCAGTGGAGTGAGTCCGGTGGGCAACAAATTGCTTTTTGTTTGAACGGACAAATTAGAGGTACGTCCGCCGACTATCAGAGGTTCGCCGTTCTCGCCGGTCCGGAGGAAGAATTAGAGAATTACTGCGAAGGGCCCCCCGCGGCGGGGGGGGGGGGGGGGGTTTGAACATTGCGTGCCTCGTTTTTCTTCTGGCTTTCGAAATTCGATAGTTAGTGAACCATCGCTAATCGGACTCAGTTTGAAATAAAAAGAAGAGTCTGTTGATTTTTCACGAGGTGTTAAACACGCCCTCCCCCTTTCCCCAAATTACCATTCGAGAATCTGAATTAAGGAAGCCAAAGGAACAGAAGCTTGATTTTTTTTAAAATAAACTTCTACTATATTTCAGAGAAACTGAGAAGAAAGGCGACCAAAACTAGAAAAAGTGATACTCTGTTTCTTTAAAGTCAATTCGCACCTCAGTCTTTGAACATACAAACCCACCCTTTTCCCCTCGGAGAATGAAGATGAGGGGTTGGAGTTTAACGACCTCAAAAAAATATGAAGCACTGAAATACATCAAGGGAATAATGTTGACTTCCAGGTAAAATTCTTTTGTTTATACTGTTTATTTGTTTTTCGCAGTTTGAGTTTCCAGCACTAAACGTGCAAACACCACTTGCGAGAAAGGCGCAATTCGAATCATTAGGGGCTAAAAAAAAGTACATACACGTTTTTCGTACGTTTTTCCGTAGTGGAAAAATATATCCCGAGAGAAAAATTTTTCAGGGAGTGCAACGAAATTTCGAGTGGTTCAGGAGTGCCTGGGAGCTGCGACTCTCATCGGCGCTGGAGTGCCCCAACATCGAGAATGCGACTCACGAGCGAGTTTTATGATTTAATGCAACGTGCTCGGGACTGGTTCGCATGTACCGTTGCGAATCCTTATATTTTTTGCCCCATCCTCGCGCACTGACCATACAGAGAACTCGTACTTTTCTTTAAAAAAACTCGATCGTACCCCCCCCCCCCCTCCAATTATTTTCCTGCAGTCATCCAAAGAAAGTAGTGAGGGAGAATAATTTTGAAAACTTTATCTTTAAACCTAGTGAATTTGCTTAGAAATCAATTGCAATTCATATACTTTGGAAATTGTCGGTCCACCATATTGAATTCCGATTTTGAATTTCGTAATTTCAACCTCAAATACGTAATCAGCGATCCCAAAAAGGCCAGCGTACCGATTTTTATTCGAATCAGTAAAGCTTTTACAATATTGGTCCGCCATATTGGATCATATTAATTCCGATTCAAATTAAGCAAACCGAAAAAAATCCGTGTACCAATTTTGATTCACAGCAGTTTCGAAATGCAAAATAAAGAACACAAAAGGATTCAAAATGTATTCATACAAATGTTTCGCCAATTTTTGTCATTCAGTTTCTAAACGTACTTTGGATGGAAAAATACTTTATGATTGGAATTACGAAATTCAAAATGGCTGATTTTTTTCAAATATGACAAGTTTCTTCAAATGAATGTTTGAGTAAAGAAATGATAACAACAAACTTGTAAAGACGATAATTTAAACAGTTTTTGCATTAAAAAAAGAAGTGTTCTTGGTGAAGAATATCAATTTTAATTTTATTCTTGTGTGGGCTTTCTTACAAATAAAAATGCCCATTGTTCTTTCACATAATACAATAATCAAGAGAATTTATAATGTAAAATAAAGATACTTACGCCTGGTGTGCTTGCTTGTGGTCCGTAGGGGTAACGTGTCCATTCGAGGCTCTCTTCCGTTGTTGTGTCCAAGAGAACGACTGTAAGCAGAAAATAAAAGGCAATCTTGTAGATAAAAATGACTTTTAATGAGAGGTGCAAAATATTAAGAATCTCGTCCTAGCGAGAGACCGATTTAATGACACTGACGCTTTAATCGATCCTAGTCTGTAAATATTTGTCATCAATTAGAGGGATGCTACAAAATCACAATTTCAAAATTGATCCCTGACTTTTTCCTGACCAATTTTTCATCTTCCCTGACCGTTCTGAATTTTTATTTTAGGTATAAAAACAACCTTATACCTAGGTTCCAGGAGATTAATAATGTCAATGCTAAAAATAGTTTGTTTCTATATTTATTTTAAATACTTTTAGTGGCACAGTCATACAGAATTTTATAAGGAGTCATCCAAAAATTGCGCGTGAGACATACGTAAAATGGATGAATTTTCAAACAAAAAGTAGAGTTTTCAACTCAAAAAGATCAATTTTAAACCAAAAATTGAAGAAATAAATTTCCATTAAAAACAATAAATCTTCAATCAAAGTGATAAATCGTCGATACAAAAAAATAAATTCTTAATAAAAAGTGTATTAGTTGATATTAAAAAAAAATATATTTTAATTTTCAACCAAAAACGGTTGAATTATACCAAAAAATACGAATTTTCCACAAATTAGTTGAATCCGCAACCAAAATAGACCAACGTGTTTTTCAAATCAAAAAGAGGAATTTTTAACAAAAGAGCTGAATTTTCAACCAAAAAAAGATATTTCAGCCAATAAAGAAAAAAAAATCTCATCCAAAATGATTAATTTTCAAGCAACAAAAGACGAATTTCCTGCAAAATCGTTGAGTTTTCAATCCAAAAATATGAATTTTTAACAAAAAACTTGAATTTTCAACACAAAAAAGACAATTTTTCATCAAAATAAATAAATTTTCAATAAAAAAGATACATTTTCAAGCAAAAATTAAATAGTTACATTTTCAGTTGAGAAAATGTATTTTCAACCAGGTAAAATACATTTTTAAATAAAAAGTTACATTTTCAACAAAGATGATTAAATTTTTATCAAAAAATATAAATTTTCGACAAAAAATGGAATAGTTACATTTTCAGTTTAAAAAATTAATTTTAAACAAAATACATAAATATTCAACCAAATATTTGAATTTAAGGAATTTTAACGAAAAACATGAATTAGTCGCCAAGAAAATTAATATTTTACCAGATAAGATGAATTTTCAACAAAATATAGGAATTTACAACATAATAGTTGAATTTTCAACTAAAGAAGGTAAATTTTCAACAAAACATGAAATAGTTAAATTTTCAGTTAAACAAATTAATTTTCATAAAACAAAAATTTAAAAAAAATTCAATTTTAAACAATAAAAAAGCTTTTTTTTTAAACTAAATTAATTAATTATGAACCAAAAAAAATGATTTTTTAACAAAGTAGTTCCATTTTCAACTAAGCAGTTGACTCAACCAAAACAGATTAATTTTTAACCAAACAGTTGTGATTTTTAACAAAAAAGATGCAATTTCTACCAAAATGGATGAATTTTCAACCCAAAAAGACGAATTTTAAACAAAAGAGTTAAATTTTCAACCAAAAAGAATGAATTTTAAAAAAATGTGATCAATTTTCAACAAAATAATCAAATTAACTTCAACTTCAGTTTATCGAAAATTCCCTGACTCTGTAGCAACCCTGAATTATTAGTATAACTTCACATTTTTAACGTATAAAATGGAACAATTTGAAATTAAGCAATGTCCATTATTTTATTATGTATTATTAGCTTGGTTTTCTAACAACAAAACAATATTTTTCTTTTGGTTGTCCAACCACAAAAATAATATTACGTCTTTGTTTTCAGGCATCAAATAAAGGCAAAAATCTGATGAAGATTGTCAACCATATTTTCCTTTATCAAATTCAACATCTAACCCAATTTTCCATTTTTGTCGCCAAACCTTTTTAAAGTTTCTTCTAATTATGTTTTCAAAAAACAGAAAATATATTGCACGATAAAGGAAAGTATATCGGTGACATCTCGTTTTAGAAATCCTAGCAGATCCAAGGTTTTGGGGTGAAATCCATTGTAATTGAAATACTGGGGAAAAATCGTGAGGCTGGGAAAGTGAGATGTCCTAGGTCTAGGACCTAGGCTTATTTTCTACTCGAATTAATATTCCCGAGCGTGTTTACAGAGGAGCGGAAACGACTTAACGGACCGGTCGCTCTCGTGAAAACGACCGGGCCGATAGCGATCCGAACCTGGTGCGTGTATTTGTATGTTCCTCTTTCTCTCTCTTCATATGTATATATTTGCGTATATATATATATATGGGTCCCGTGAGACGTACCGAATTTAAATTTCAAATTTGGAGCGTGTCGCAGGGTGTGACGATATGCATAGTGGTGCCTGTCGGCCCTAACTCACTCCTCCGATGGCTTCGTACCTCCCCCTCGATTCCTCATCCCGCGATCTCACTACATCGTTCTACTCCCACGACGCTTTTATTTTCTATTAAGTTCCGCTTCCGAGGAATATAAAATCTCACCGCTACTAAGTCCAAAACCATTTCCCACTTGCATACGTAAATATGTTAGGAGTTGGGACATATTATGCATAAAAGATCAAGACACTCGTGAAAATAGAAGACACCCGTCAAAATGGAAGAACTCTGACATGCATAAAGATTAGGTCTAATGACATTTTTCTAATCAAAAAGCTAGAGGGCAAATGCATTCGAGAGTAGTCTTATCTTTTGGATCGAAGAGTTTCGAGTGCAGAGAGAAATTTAATTTAAATTAAGCTTCCTGCCTTGGCGGATTATGCCGGCGAGCACAAAAGTGTAGAAAAGTCAGTGAGAAATCTTTCTAAAGGAGACTTAAGGATGGTTTCCTGACTTTTGTGAGTGGAAGGAAAATTGTATTGTGGGGATAATGTCAGGTGTCCAGAAAATGAGTTCATCTCTCGGGAAGTAAGATCTTCGGTAAAGGATTAGGATATGTAAGAAAGATAAATTGGAAGAAACCCTATAATGTTTGGTTAAGAGAGTAATCAAAATGGGTTGGTTGTTCTTTTATTCTGAAGTAAAACAACCATTTCTGGCGCAAGGGATTAGAATATGGATAAGATAAATCGGAAGAACCCGGCTTCGAAATAATAGGCAAATTTGGCTGGATGTTCTTTTATTCTAAAGAAAGGCAACCTTTTTTTTGCAAACGATTATAGGATATTTACGAAGATAAATCGGAAGAACCTTTCGAAAGAATACACAAATTTGGTTGGATCTTATGTTATTCTGAAGGAAACCAATAATTTTCTAACTTTTTGTACAGGTAATCAGGGTGTCAATACCCGATGGATAATTTTAAATTCCCGGGGTTCTCCCGGAATTATTTTCCAAGATTTCTGATTTGGAACAGGGAATTTTTGAAAAAATTATTATTCTGATTTAGCACAAAGAATTTTGTAAAAGAATTATAATTCGAAATTTGAACAGGAATATAATTCTTTTACAAAATTCACTGCTCCAAGTCAGAATTGTCATTCTTTTGGAAAAATCCCCGTTCCAACTCAGAATTAGAGTAATAAAATATATGAAACAACTTTTATTTGCACGTTAGTACATTTCAGAGAAAAATCCCAGTCACTAAATTAAATTCCCTGTCATAATGCCCGGTGGCCAGAAAAGAAGTTCACCTTTGGGTACTAGGATTTTTGGTGAAGAATTAGGATATGTTGTTTAGATTTTCTTTAATTTTAAAGGAAAATAACCATTTTTGAACTTTACTCATATTCTCGAAGTGTCTCACCACCATCCACGTGTTTCCCAACTCGACCCGAATACAATGCCCGGGAAAAAATGCCTACTGTTTTTGTTGCGAGAAGAAGGGACCAAAAGCAAGCCTGGGATATTACGGTCGACCTGGAATTTCGCTGTAACGGTGGTGGCGGCAATTAAAATAGGCGTCTTCTTTGCCGATCCTTTCGCGAGCTGGACCACGAAAAACAGTTAAGTTAACGGCATGCACAAAATACGAAACTGCTACCGCAGATCGCAGACAATGTAGGTCTTTTCCGTAATGCTAATGATTGTCTTGCGGGAAAGGAAAGGTCTTATATAATTTCTTTTCTGATGAGGAATGACTGGAAGAGGTTTACCCACTTATTTAGTAGGCGATATAGGATCTTGGGTAAGTTTGATACTTTGATGGACTAGGTTTACCGCCCCTTGTCTGTCTGTGCTAGGAAGAGGCGGAGAGAATCGATGTTCTACGTCCGCGCTGTCTATAACCGCATGTTAATCAGGCAATGTCGAAACGGATTTCGATAACTAGGTTCCACGCGACACGGGGATTAATCTTGATTGGGATGTCATGGAAACATCCTCCAATTGGTCTGATATGGAATTATATGCTCAGATCTTAGGATTGGGTTAATGATTTTTAAATAACTTTAGGTACATACAACAAGAAGCACTTTCATTTATAAGGAAAGCCCCCCACAATTTGAATCTTTACAGTTTACACGAAGATAATCTGGCAACGCTGGTTGGGAGTCGAGAATCATGCAACATAACCTCCCGGTTGCCCCAGTGTCCGGCGTGTAACGTTACCCCTGAAAAAAATTCATCGCAAAGTGCGCCAAGCGTTCCCTTTCAAAATGGCGGATCGCAGGTCCTCGAGACCCGACGCACTGCACTTTATGCCACGGGAAATTGTGTGAGGGAGAAAGAAAATTTGCTTAAAGGAAGAAAGAGAGAGAAGCGGAGACGAGTGGAGAAAGCTAACGAGCCTCGAGACCTGCACCGTTTGCAAACGTGTACAAGTATATATTTCAAACGATTCACACTTCTAATTAGATTAACATCAAAGTAGAAAACTCTCTAAAATCTTGGAAAATACTGAAGAAAATGGAAAAAGAACGAAAAATGATGTTCAAATGGAGCGCTGCTATCGAACAAAAAGAAATGAGCCAAAATGGACAAACTGGAAATAGCGGAACTACAACTCCAGTTGTTCAAGCTTTTAGCAATTTCTTTTTATATCGGTTTTTGGTAATATGAAAGTCTAGACTCGACAAAGTGGAACATGATTTTGCAAGGGCCTGTACAAGGGAGCATGCACGTGTACTTGGGACGTGTACGCACGTTCGTAAGCGACGGCACGTACCTACATCGTGTGTGAGTTTCGTATCGACCGGGACGCGACCACCCCCGCCCCCACCCCGACGTTCACCACCTCAAAACTTCACCCTGCCCCCGTCAGCTAACCGACCACAGAGCCACCCCCGTCGCCTGATCCCGAGACACCAGGTCCTTGAATTTCTAGTTCAAAATATCTTCTCTTGTTCATTTTCAAATTAAATCCAAATTAAAAGCGTCTACATATATTTAAGAAAGGTGTAAATTAAAATCTTACCAAACATAATATGGTCTAGTCTTTCTAGTATTTCTAATATTTCTAAAATAATCTCTGATATATACATAGTAATCCTACCATCAAGACATTAGATGATTAATATTCAAAGACCAAAATTTTAATCTCGTAACATTGTTAACATAGAATCTTTGATAAACGGAATAAAACAATTTTTAATTAAAATAAAAAAATTTCAAATTTATTTATTTCAACCAAAAAATATGACTTTTCTACTACAAAAACTGTTTAATTTTGATACAAATTGTTTAATTTTCAAACTACAAAGATGAATTTTCAACCAAATGGTCGTGTTTTCAAATGAAAAAGATTAAACATCAACCAAAAACAATTGCATTTTCAACCAAATAATTGAATTCTTTAGACAAGAGTTGAATTTTCAACCAAAAATATGATTTTTTTTCAAAATACTTGAATTCTGAACGAAATAAATCATTTTTCAACAAAATAGTTGAACTGTTAACTGAATACTGGAATTTTATACCTGCACAGATGAATTTTCAACCAAATAATCGAATTTCGAAACAAAAAAGGTTCAACTTTAACCAAAAACCTAAAAACATATAATAGCTGTTAATCGAAACAAAAAATAAACCGAATTAAAAAAACAGTTACATTTTCAACCAAACAGCTGAACTTTCATGCAAATAATTAGTTTTTCAACGAAACAGTTTAATTTCAACCAACAAAGATGAATTGTTAACCAAAAAAAACGAATTTCTAACCAAAAAGATTAATTTTCTACAAAAAAGACAACCCAAAAATATTAATTTTCAAAAAAAAGTTGATCTTCATCTAGTTAACCTTCGATTCTTTTTCTACCAAAAAGACTAATTCCGACTAAGAAAGATAATTTCTCAACCAAAAATGAAAAAATTACTATTTCAGTTTAAAAAATTATTTAAAAAAAATGTTCAACAAAAAAATTAAGTTCTTAACCAAAGAGATGAACTTTAAACCAAAAAAATAATCAATTTTTAACAAAGTAGTTCAACTTTTACCAAAGTAGTGGACTTTACATTTAGAAAAAAATTAATTTTCAACCAAAAACGGAATAGTGAAATTTTCCGCTAAAAAATGTATTTAAAAAAAAATATATTTTCAACAAAGTAGTCAACAAATAGTTCAATTTTGAGTTTAAGAAAATTAATTCTCAAACCAAAAAGACGAACCTTTCGACAAATCAGTTGAATTCGCTTCTGTGGAGCAAAACTGAAGTTCGCCCCTTTTCAACTCATAGGCACGACGACATTATTATTATTATACCATTAAGCCATTTCCCTTTCGGGGTAGGCGAATGGCCATTGAATATCTATGAACTGATATTTAATGGTCATTATGTATCTATATGAATAACGTTATAATTCGTACGGCATAGATATATAGTATATACATGGCCATTGTGGCCATTACATAATACATGCCTATGACCTTGAAAAGCGGCAATTAAGGTCAGATCTAAAGGCATGACAAACACGGTCATATCTAATATCTATACATTTGTTACATAAAATATCGTAAGAATCATAATAATGTAATATGCTGTAATATATATGATAACAAAGTGGTTCAACCAGAGAAGATCAATTTTCAACAAAACAGTTGCATTTTAACCAACAAATATGAAGTTTCTACTAAAAGAGATTTCAGTTGAATATATTCAACGCCAAAATATGAATTTTCAACAAAAAAGTTAATTTTCTATTAAAATAGTTGAATTTTTAACCCGAAAAGAGGAATTCTCCACCAATAATTTAATAGTAGATAAAAAGATTTTAATTTAAAAGAAAAAACAGTTGAATTCAACCAAACAGTCGAATTTACTAAAAACTATAAATTTTCTACCACAAATATTTGAATTTTCAACCAAACAATAAAATGTTTAACTAAAAATATAATCGTCAGAGAAAAAAACTAAAAAAAAGCAATAGAAAAACAGGGGAAATAAATAACTAGCAAAAATATTTAAGCAGGGTGGCCTCCAACTTCATTTTCATGGGTATTCCTATTATATGTCAGTAACCATAGTCTTCCTAATATATCAGTGAACCAAGCAGTCTTGGTAAACTTTTCATTCTAGTAATCAAAATAGTAGGCCAAGTACACTAGAATTCTTAGTATAATAGCAGGCATTTTCCATTAGATTTAGAAAGTTATGAGCTATTATAACCAATTAGTCCAAACACCCAAACATCAAGATTAAAATTCTTAACCATCGATTTGTATTCTTGTATTATATACTTTCTCTATTTTTTGCTTGAAAAGAAGATCGTGAACAACTTTAAAAATGCTTCTTTGAAAATCTATAAAAATGGAAATAGATTTTTTGATAAGGCATTTGTGAGATTGTTGCTTTGTTTGGTCTTCCGTTATCAATAACAACAATCTTCTAATTATGATGATAAATTAACGCTTATCATAAATGATGGTTAATATATTTCCTCTCATGTCACGCATTAATGATTGTGATAAGCCTTCAGGATAATCTATTAATTAGGATTATTAATCTCCTCCACAATTTTCGAATTGAAAAATTACATTGTGGTTTCTGAATTTGATAATACCAAAAATCCACAAAAGAAGAAAATATAGCCAAAAAGTGAAGTTTAGAGAAAATTCAAGGAATATATTACACGAAATAAGAAATAGGGAAGGTGAAGAATAGGGGAAATAAATTAGGGGTCGTATCAAAGAGGGAAAGTGAGACTTAGGGAAGGTGAGAAGTAGGGCAAATAGAGCTTGTAGAGATTTGGTGGTATATATCATGAAAAATAAATATGGGAAAAAAGGGCAGGGAAAATAAATTAGGGTGGACACGCAGACAGCAAGTAAATTAGAAAAGATAACAAGTAGGGTAAATAAGTATTAAGGAAATAAATAAATATAAGGAAAGAATCCAAGTAATGAAATTTACCAGGAATATCTAAAAATAAGGAAAATAAGCAAAAAAGTATTAGGAGACGTGAAAGATAAGGAATATTATGATAGAAAATGTAAAAAATAGGGTAATCAACTCAGGCAAAAATCGAAAGTAAGGAAAGTGAGATTTGAGATTAGAAAAACACAAAGTAGAGATAGGCAAAGGCAGAAGCTTTCTGGACGTCAAATCGATGTGTGATTATTCCAGCTGATGTCTTCCTTTCCGAACGTCAAATTACACCTTTCTGGGTAATTTCCCAACACTTGCTGCTCACCAACTTGCGTACCGGTCCGGATGAACCTTTTCGACATTGACGCAGCCAAGGAAAGAGTTATGCGCTTGCTCGGGCGTAAATCAAACATAAATCTAACGCCTCGAGGGCACTTGGCAGCTTCGTGTCAGGTTCTCGAGTCGGAACCCGAGAGGGAGGAAGAAAGAAGAAAAAAAAAGAGAGAACAGATATACGGAGATAGAAACAAAGAAAGAGAGAGAGAGACAGAGAGAAAGGAAGAAGAAAATAGAGAAAGAGAGAAAGAATGCAAATATTGTAGAGATAGAGGTAGTGGTCGATTCTCTGGGGGTTGGGTGGTGGGGGGGGGCACTCTGACAAATTGGAAGGCAGTTAAAGCCGGTGCGGAGGCGTCGCTTCAGAAGGGCTTCGACGGCGAGACAAGAGACTCGGGACAAGAGACTCGGAGGCAACATTTTTAGAGTCGAAATAAAGTCAGAAATGTAGAAGATCCCTGGCGACGAGGGCGACGACGTCGTAAGATCGTAGGTGGTCCCGGTCGTTACCTACCTACCTACCCACCTCCTCCTTTTTCTCTGTTTCTGCGGTTCGCGAGGCCAAGCCACGGCATTTCGCATAAACTCGCGCCACTCTGACAAGTCACGCATGCGCAATTGCGAATTATTTTCCATCCCTGAGAAAACTATCAATAAATCCAATGACAGTCATTTTGTTTTTTGAAGTTTTAATTTCAGATTCGTTATCAGCAACATTTAAAACCCCCACACGCCGCGTTTCAAGTAAATCCAAAAACTGTTGAGCATAATCCACAGCCATATTAGATCTGTCATTTTGTTATTTTTTAATTCTGATTTCAAAATCGTAATCAGCGACCTGGAAAACCCCCTTATATCAAGTTTCATACAAATCCGACGAAATCTTGATTCTTTGCGAGGTTTTTGCGATTCCGTCCCACTGTGCATTGAGAGTCGGACAACTAAGCTGGGGTTCGAATCCCGACGGAAAAGAGAAGACAATATTTTTTATTTTTTTTATTTGTTAAAAATATATCCTCTGGTATGATTTTAACTCAAATTTTTAAAAATTTGGTCATTGTTTCTTGTTATTAAATTAAAAAATGTAATTAATTTAAATCAAAGAGTTTGAGAAGGCAGGTGTCGTTACAAGTGAAAAGAAACGAGAAAAATTCTCGAGAGGCCTGGGGAGTTTCAGGTGCTCGTAATTAACGTCGGTGCTTCATTCTCACGGGACCAACTCCACGGGATTCGGGAGAACGTCCGAATTATTGGGGTGTGGGTGCGTGGCCCTCTCCTCTGGGGTTCAACGACATCCCGAGGAGCCATCCCGAACGATAGATCCTACTGGAGATTGGAGCGAGAAGAGGCGACGAGAAACTTTATTTGAGGGTGTCGCGAGCATAACGAGCCCCGAGAAATATATCCATAATACGTTTCCATAAAATAAGCGACTTTTGAGACCCGCAGAAGCCAAAAACCCACGGAAGTTGTAAATTCCCTCAACCAAGAGACAAAAAAAAAAGAGAGAAAAAATATGATACACGATCACGATCGATGTTACAAATTGCTTCTTCTTTACCGGTTTGTACACAGCTTACATTTTTACTAATTTATGGCACTTGCGTCCTCGATTTTTTATGTTTAATTAAAGCCATACTTTTCTTGAAATTCAATTTGAAAATAATGAACGAGGTGATTTAATTGATTTAAGGCACGGTCGTTGAAGAAAAATTGTGAAAAAATATAAATGAGACGAAGAAAATTAGAAAAAAAAGCGTTACGAGATGGGGACTCGAACCCGAGAGGTTCCGGTTGATAGGGATTGAGACCTGCCTAAAGCGACTTGCAAATTTAAATGCTAAATATCTCGAAAAGTAGTGCTTATTTTTGAATATGAAGAAATATGTGCTTAATTTACCTTTAATTTTATAAATGAAAAAAATATATAAATAATTCGTGATTATTAAATAAGATATTCTCCCTGAATCACTGAATTCGATTCCAGCCGCTGGGCGAAAAAGCAAATAAATATTTCGATGACTTGGCTCGGCACCAACGGGTGATTGATATATCTTGTTCTTATACTTCATCCACCCACCTTTGCTCGTTGCCTCTGTCTGTCGCACGACAAAAGGGAAGCGAGGATAACGAAGGTTGGAAGAATAATAATTGCAACAGCAAGGAGGAGAGGGGAGGAGGTGAACAAAAGAGGGGGGTTGCTCTTGATAAGCACAATTGAAATTCAAGATCTATATGTTAAGCCGAACGAAAGAGTAAAAGGGGAGGGGGGATTAAAAATTCCCTGGCTCCAGGGGCCGCGAACATGGGGCCCATATTGTTTAAATAATCGATTTAACATGTGTACATACATTATGCACAAACATAATAACGATATGTAAATGGTAATTCCGAGGCAGGCTCAGCGGCGTGGGCCGAACATCCTTCGGTCGCAGGAGTCCCTGCAGAGCAGGTCAAGCACGAGTTCTTCCTCGTCCTTTATTCCTTTTAATTTAACTTGTTTTAATTTCCCTTATTTGTGATTTTATTAAATTATTATTTTTGTAATGAAATAGAGACAAAAGTAAGGTGTGTAATAGCAAGAGAGGAAACTACGATAAAAAAAGTGTGAAACAAATAGTTTTGGAACCGGGATTCGAACCCTGGAGGGTCGATGACTGATCGCAGGAAAATAAGCACGTCTGAGGAGCGTACTTTAAAGCTTGATATCTCGGAAAGTAATGGACGCTTTGAAAGCAGGAAACAGACGTACCTAATGATTTTTTAAGTAGTTTATTTTATTCTATTCGTTGAGCGAATTGTCGTAAAGAAGGAAAGAAGGAGATATCGTGGCGTATGAGTCGAGCGTTAGAAAACTTCATGACCAATAGAATTTTACGAGGCGAGATAACCTGAGGCTGTTTCTCGTCTGGTTGTGTCTCGCTAGGCTCCATTAATAATACAGGTAGTCGAGGCCGACGATAACGCGGCCTATCGGGGTGAAAGCGTGTCTTAAATTCCCTCTTTCTCAGATAAAGAGCCCCCTTTCCCCTCGCGCATTCTCTGCCTAGAGCACTTGGTTTCCAGGGACGACCGTCACCCTTGAAAATTGAGACTTTTTTCAATCCTTTTTAAAGGGCATTGTAACTCTTTTTTTTAAAAAAAGAAAATTTAGATAAATGAACTGGTTTTATCAAGTATTTTATTTCAACATTAGACAAATTTTATCACGATTAAGGAAAAAATTCTGAAAAATCAAAATTAAAAGCAATACAAAATATTTGAAAAATGCTGGTGTCAGGGTGCGAACCCCGAGCGATTCCGATAGACATCGTGAGCGACATGTCCAGCTAAGGATGATCCAAACTCAAAAATCAATATCTCGGAAACTACTGATTATTTTCCGAATAAAAAAAAACACATCTGACAGTTTTCGATGTATTTTTCTTTAACTTAGAATCTGCAAAAAAAATGAGTTCGACTTTAAAAATTGCGTTACTTTGAGAATCTCTCGTCCAAGGCCATTATTTCCACTTCTGAAAATGACTCGCGATCCAAGGGGTTAATGTATTTTCCATTAACACGCGGTTCCTGTAACGAAAAAGGGGAAGGTGACTGCGAAAAGAATCAAAGAAAGAATGAGAAGTACGTCTGTGTCGGAATATGGGTAAAGTAAGAGAGGGGAGTATAATAGTCTGCTCGAAAATGTAACCAGTCGACGCTCACGCCCTCGTCGCGACGCCTCGAGGGACTTTACGTGGAAAATCGAAGAAAAGCCCTGAATTGAGAAGTGTGGGGGTGAATTTACGGTGGGGGTGAATTCAGGGGTGGGGAACGTGGTGTAGAGTCTAGAGACACGGCGAACCTGAGGGTTTTGAAGGATGGAGGGCGTCCGTGAACCGAGAAACGAGAAAAGGGAGAGAAAAGGGGGAGGAGGAAGCGTCAGAACACCAATGCCAAAGCGGATGTATTACTCTTTGAGCCATTTTCTTTTACTCATTTTTTTTTCATCTCTCACCCGAAAAGCTATTTTCATTCTTCACGCGATATTCCGCGTCCTTCATCGCTCATCGCTTCCGGCATCTTCCCCGAGGATTCTCAGAAGGTGGTGTTTGGAAACGCCCCCTGGCTTGATCGCTCTAATAGCCCATTAGAGACCAGCGAAAATAAACTTGGTTCTGTTTTTTTGGGGTGATTTCGGTCGAAATTTGTGCCTGGATGCGATAAATGACGTCGGTAATTTTGGCTGTTTTGCTCATTTTAGTTTTAGTTTCCGTTTATCCTTGAGGTTATTTTTCTAAGGGAAGGTTAAGCACCAGATTTTGCATTTTTAGTATAATTCGCTAAATATAGGGTGTTTAGACATGTTCAGTGATTAATTTGGGGTTCGAAACGCATTTCTTGTTAATTGAAGAATTTGTGTTGTTGTTATTCAGAGGGGTCTTTTTTTGTACATTATGGATAAAGACATTGTATAAGAAGTTGCAAGGAGCACGTCAAACGGATTATGAGGAGCGGCCGTGCAGTCATCTCGTTTTATGATCGTGGAAGAGGTCGTGACCACTCGGAATTACTGAAATGTTTCTAGGACGTTTTAATGGCGTTTAGTGCAGATAAAGTGGATAAAAATGAAATCTTATTACAACACAATCACCAACTATCCAATAAGGCTAACGGTGATTCTCCTCTTGTTCCCATTGACTTTTGGAACGTCTCAATTTATGTTAAACAGTGTTTAAAGTGGCAAAAAAGAGTTAGAAAGATGGAAAACGGAAAAAAATAGAAGAAAGGTTTAAAATAGGAAAAATAGAGTCAGATAGGATAAAAAATAAGGAAACTTAAGATATCAAGAAAATAAGAGTGAAAAGAAGGTAGTAGGAAATTATGAAACTGATTTTAGAGAAGGTAAAAAACGAAAAATGGAATATGGAGGAGAACGAAGGAGTCAACTATTAGGTAAGAAACATTAGAAATAAAGAAAAAGGGAAAAAATAAGGAAAATAATGTTGAGAAAGGTATCAAATAACGAAAATAATGCTGAGAAAGATATCAAATAAGGAAAAAACATTGGGAAAAGTGCAGAATAATGAAAATAAAATTAGGAAAGGTCAAGCATAATAATAATAAAGTGAAAAAAGGTTAAAAATATTGGGAGAAAGTCCGAAACAAATATAAGATACTAAAAAAGTAGGGGCAGGTATATCCATAAAATATTAAAAAATAAGGGGAAAAAATTAGGAGACATCCAAAACAAAGTTAAAACGATAGATGAAATAAGGAAATGAATATGGAAAAGTAACTGGAAAATACATAAAACAGAAGAAAAGGTTACAACAGATGATAAATAAGGTGAATAAACTTAAAATGGGTAGACAAGAAAGGTATAAGGTTAAACAATTATAATAACGATGTTAAAAAGGTGGGAAATAAGCAACTTAAATTTTGAAAGTTTTAAAGGGAGAAAGAGGTTAATAATAAAAAGGAAAAGGGATAGAACTGATGTAAAATAAGGAAATAATTAGAGAAGCTGAAGAGTGAATGAATAAGATTCTAGAAAAAGGAAAATGAACGGTAGAGGGGGTGGGGTGAAGGTAGAAAAATAAAAGATACATCCTTCCGACTGTTTCGCATGATCCCGAGCAATTTAATAGGCATATGATAAGAAACTTGGCAATCTGGGGTATATACGTCAAATGCATAACCCGCATCCTTTCGGTTAGCAGCAAGTAAATAATACAATAGTCACCTGAGCGTGAAATGGAAGCGAAGGTAGCCACAAAGGCGAGCCACCGTTAACGGAGCCTGTTCCGAGGGCCTAGTCTCGCTAAAGAAAGTAAAGAAACACGCTCTCCGAGATTAAGCACGCGGAGGCTAATAACGGCGGATCAGGTATTACTATAATTGGTCTACGGGCTATCTTAATGTCGAAAAAGAGGGAAAAGGTAAACTCTTTTTCCGCCCTTAGGAACTTTTTTCCCTTCATCTATTCATCAGATACATAGTATGGAGCGTGAAAAACTATTGAATAGACTTTTTTTGTCTCAAGGAATCTCCCATAGTTCCGCAGAAATAGACGTTTGAAGTGCGGCCGGCAAATACCCTTGAGCGTTTCATTCGCGAGGAGGATATACGGGGTTCAAATCTAGGTGGATTTTCTCATTTTTATAGACTTTTTTACGTAAACAATTCATTTAAACATTGGAGGTACTAAAATATTTATTGTAATGTTGATTCTTTTGAGTTTTGAGACTTTGAATAGTGAGTAGTAATTAAATATTACGAAAGTTTATTAAAATTAAGAAATTTATAGCACGCGTGCGCAGCGGGTGATCGAGTGGAATAAATGACTAAAAAACAGATTTTTGGGCATCAGTTCATGTGACGGTAATTAGGTATTTCAGGTTGGGTGGGGGAAATCCAATATGGTATTTTTTGTGTATTATTTTTTATTTTTCAAAAGTACTCATGTTTGGCCCTCGGTGTGTGGGCAACTCGCCACCAGTTGACGTCATAACCTGAAATGCCTAATGAGCGAGAAGGACGCGCTCAAAAGAAAGCGGAAGCTCCAAGTCCGCAGGGCCGTGGCGAAAGAGAAGGATGAGAAAAAAGACAGATCCGAGGGCGTAGTAAATCGGGCCCTTTTTCACCAAGCGCCGCACTGATGATCAACCGTACCTGAGAATCTTTGGTTCCCTCCCCTTACCTGAATTGTGGGAAACCGAAATAGAAATCTTTAAATCGATTTTTAAATATTTCTACCCAAATCTACCGCAAATCTACGACTAGAAAACCACCCCTTACCTGCTTCATCAATAAATTTGTAAGGCTTCAAAATCGAAAGTTTTTGATGGTGAAAATTCTTCTAGGATCGAAAGTCTTAAATTCTAGAATCACGTGGTCGGTACTGATCATTAATCTTCGTCGAACGCGGCAATCAATTTATCGGGCACATTTTAAAGATCAAAAGTCCTCGCTCGAGAAAAAGATTTATTTCGTATGAATACAGATTCGTTTGAATAGCATTTCTCAAAGTAGATTAACTTGAGGCAAATAACACTTGGATTGATTAATTTGATCGCTTTGAATTTATTTCATGAAAATTCAACGAATTGATTGGGAAGCTAATGTTTAAAATAGTGTTTGAAAGTAACGTCATAACCAGAAAAAATGAGGTGGTACTGGGTCTAATATCCTGCATAATTAGATGATTAATAAAGTTTAAATGAAAATTAAAATAACAGTAATTTAATAAATAACGGTATCCAGTTCGACTTAGCGGAGATTTGCAAATTTAAATTCGAAATCCCGGAAGCCTGAGCCTATCCCAAGTGGAGAATCCGCATCACGGTCACGGAGAACGCACCCGAGTCTCGGCCCGAGTTGCTTGGAAACGGGAAAAGTAAAAGTAGGCATTCCAGGGTGTTGCGCTCGGTTATGCCTAAGCCCTAAGGCCACTTATATCGTACGTGTGCATACTATAACTATAACTATACCCACAGGTCTCGGCCCAAGTCTGCGATGAAGATATGCAACCGCGAGTGGACTTTAAAGTCATCTAAGCGAAATCTTATAACGCGTTTCAAATTAAGCAACAAAAAAGATGATTCTATTTTGAATTTCAAACCCTTTTTTTTTGTCCCAAAGAACTTCCACCTCTAAATCAAAAAAACTAAGATAAAAATTAATTTTTAGACTTTAAGAAAATGTTCCAGCAGGGGGAATCGAACCATCGTCGACAAACCGCCAGTCGCCATCCGTAAGAGACATTTGCTTCGCCAGCCTACTACTTAAATTAAAAAATAATCAATACAATATTGTAATTTTCAGAATAATAATCAAATTTGAATGTACCTATATATTTTTTAAATAAGCGGAACAGGAAGTCAACTTTTGTCTTGTATTCGAAATCTTTTTTCTAGAAAGAAATCACTTTGTTCGGAGTCTCATTTCTTTTTCCGGGTAAAGTGGGAGGTGCATTTTCCCTACGAGCTTCAAAGCACTTTTCTACTTCTCAATCCGGTCAGTATCTGGGGAAATTTGTTGAAAGCCTTCCAGCCAAAGGCGAAAAAAAATCTTGACCTCCATCTGTAGATATAGTTACGTACTTTTGAGTTGAAATGTTTTTTAGGTGACCTTATGATTAAAATTCCCTCCCTTATTTCTTTCCTAAATAGGGTGCTAATTCAAAAATAGTTAAGAGTGCCACAATCTTGGGTTATAAAATCAAATAAAGAATGGTTTCTTTAGCGATAGTTCGACCTGGAATTATCTTGGTTCATTTTACAACGATGCGTTGCCAAGAGATTTTATTTTTTATGGATGTGTCGGCGATTGCTTGGGACTGAAAGAATTAATGGCTACTCTTATTCCTTGTCTGTCTAGGATTACGGCTATTACACCGTTAAAACACTTAACCCTTTAAGTTCCAGTGGAAATAAATTTTCTCCTATTAGACTCAATTCCAATGACTCACATCAAATTCTAGAGCAATTTTTCAAATTCTACTCAATTCCTGTCTGAAAAAACTCATTTTTCACTCCAAATTATTCAAATGACTCATTTTTGGATTCAATACTTTTTTATTTATATACGATATTAAGGGCTTTTAAAATTCTAAATTATAGCTATCACAAATTTTTTTATTTTGACTCTTTTTTGCATCAATTTCTGTCCTTATCCTTTTACTTCAGACCGTACTTAAAATTTTTTCAAACACCGACTGAGCTTTTGTGTAATGATTTTTACTTGACAAAATAATTGCGGTAAAGAATTAAAGATCCTTTCCCTGAAGTTCTACCGCAAGTCGCTTTATTCTTCGCGTGTAGAGTCAAACAAAAAATGTATCGGGTAACTTTTGTGTGATTTCCCTCGACGGTCTGAAATCGAATTTAAATACCTTGAGATCGTAAATTACACACCGGAAGATACAAGGTACCTGAGGATGAAATTACGAAGGAAGTCTGAAAAATTGAACCTCATTCAAGAGATGAAGAAGTATCTTTAAAAATTCAGTTCCAGGAGCAAAGGTCAGCAATTTAAACCCTGCAGGTATATTTTCAATTCAAAGAACTTCAGCTTTTACAATTGCCGTATTTTTATTTTTATCGGATAAGAAAATTACCAATTAGATAATGTTGGGCTCTCATCCCATTCCGGAAAATTAGAGAAAAAAATTTATAACGAAAAAAAGAATTCTTCCGGGACTTGAACCCCGCACATCACTCTAAGCCGCTCACAGGACGTGGAGTATTTAACAAAATACTGTTTAAGGGACCACACGAAACTTATTTCTTGCTAATTGTATTATTTTTTCTTATCTATTCTCTTTTACTTAAAACTTTCAAAGTACAGAGAGTTTTAAAAAACGTTGACTTGAAAGAGTTGCTGATCCGAGTCTATCAATGAGAGTAGCCTACATTCGTGCTCTTTTACCTGCACACCAGGTAGACGAGAAAGATAGAATGTAAGTGAGAGAAAGAGAGGGATAAGGAGAGAGGATCAAGAAACGCAGCCTGCTCCCGTACGCCATTCCTTTCTTACACGCACACGAGACTCAAGACTCTGCACACGCACTCTTATCCCCCTCCCCCCACTCTTCTTACTCTAAGTCACCGGTTCCGTCTCACTTGGACGCAGACGCTTCGGCACGCACCGGTCCTTATCTCTTCCTCTTTCTCTATCCATTCGCTCCTCGATCGCTCTACCACTTTCCAACCCCCTCCTTCCACAATCCCTCAACTACTCGCTGCCACCAGACCAACCATCTTATCGCCGTCTCTCTTTCTCTTTCCATTTCTCAGACGGCGAGAGGGCAAGCTTTGACTCTCCTTGTCAGACGGACGGGATGCTGCGAGGTTTCCAGCTCTGGACCAGAGTAGGTTGTACAGGTATGCACGCGGTGGGCTGGCCGGGCATTCCTGCGGCGTTGCCGCGTTTCTTACTCACCGAAGGTAAGCGAGAGGGAAATCCAAGACTGTGAGGGAGAGAGACGGAGAGAGCGACTCTGTCCCGTGGTAGAGGCAATCGAGTTTACGCCTGGTCTGCCAGCGAGCAGGGAATTCGGTCGTACCGCACCGACGGATTTCGGCTCGAGGTCATCAGACGCCGGACTTTTTGAAAATTAATTTTTCTTGGTGAATCCGGGTGTTACATTTTTGGAGATTTGTTTTGCAACTAAATTTCATATTTTTAAATTTTTAATTAATGGTTTTCGAAGATGGAAGAATAGTGAATAATCTGCAGTTAAACAAAAAGTATTCATTCTACAGTCTACAATGTTTTGCTCCATTTTTTTTTCTTTTCTGAATAGGAATAAGAACCGCTGAAATGAGAATTCACTACAGCTGAATCTGAAGTTTACATTTTCTCGAGCTCCCTTTTACTATAAATCTGAAAGGGTACTTTTTAATTTCATTTAAAATTTGAATTTCAAAACGTTTTCATCCGAGGACGATAGACAGGAGGGAGAATTGAGAATGAGCAATCAAAGAAAGTGCCCTTTCCGCATTTGAGAATTCGAGTATCGAGTAATGCGCTCCACTTCGCGCAAATGGAAGATGAAAAGTACGCAAGAATTGAAATAAAAGCCAGTGTAATTTAGCCTTAAGCTTATTTGCAGTACTTTGTCATAAAACGCTCTTTCATCACTTGCAATTACAATTTGCATACAAACTGAAACTTTTGAAGCCAAGGAACTTCCAACTTTTCATTTTTTTCCCCTCAAACGCGTTGCACCAATGGGCTTTTAATTCCGGGCGAACCCGCAATTTCGAAGATTGCCCGCATTAGGAAATTATCAGGATCTCGGAAACAGTATTCAAGAGGGTTGAAGGGTGCAGCGCATAACTTGGTCCGTAATGTGAACCTCGAGGCTCGATTTTTTCCCCTTTAAAATATGGAAAACGGGGCCTTGTTCGGGATCCGAATAAATGGTGGGCCGAATCGACGATTAAGGCGGTCCTCGCATAATCTCTCTAATCGTCTTAACTTGCCATTTTCTCCTCCATAATCTCCAAACTAGTCACTAATGTGAATAACATCCAAATTTAAAATTCAAATTAAATACTTACAAAGTCATATTTTGTATCAATTAAAACAAAGGAAGATAAAAAAACAAGAAAAAAAATATCCCGGCCGGGAATTGAACCCGCGATCGGATGCCACACATCGCAGCGCAAAGAGCTAGGTTAGTCACTAAATCAGAATCAATTACTTGAGTATTATGGCTATAAATCTGACATTTTTCGAGTTTGTTGACATTATTTTTTATGGAGAGTGAATAAGAAGCTTACCTTGTTCTGCTCGGGTCCCTCGTAGCGAAAGTAGTAAAAGAAGGGCGACACAGGTGGTGAAGAAGAGACCTATACGCGCCATATTGCCGGTCCTCTCGATCGCGAGGCTTCTCACTCTCTCCTCCTCATCCCTCTAACTTAGCCCCCTTCCGAGATCGAGTTCGAGCTCGCTCCCTCGTCCTGGGCCAAGACGACGGCGAACACACGTCCTCTTGACGCGTGCACGCATCTACCACCCCGTTAAAGAAACGCGTTATCAATGAGGATGCCTCATTTTACGATTTCACCAACAAACACTATCACTCCACTTCACACTATCACCCTTTCTTCTTAGCTCCTTACTTCATGAGTCGTTGAGATCCTGAAACAAAAAGAGATTTTGAGGTTAGATTTTTTGTTGTTCGAGGATTACATTTGTCATCATAAATTTTCCAGGAGAATCTACTCATATTTGAGTAGTAAAGCAGTAAAGCGCTGTTATTATTATTTTTCTACTAAAATCCTATTTTATTACGACTGCTGAATTGACACGGTGCACTGCTGCCAACTTTCAAAAGTGTTTGTTTCACTGAATAAAAAAGTAACTTTGCACTGATGATCAGTGACCCATTTCCAGCTATTTCAAACAGTTAAATTTCACTGACAATCAGTGACATTTCACTGATTCAGGTGTAGAGAGTATCTTTTAGCAATAAATCCGACCCAGTACCAAGCAATTTCGATCAAACAGGAATTAATCCAGCATCAAGAAGTCCCAATGTAATACCGATGAATCCAAATTAAATGACTGATTGACTGATAATATTATATTTTTTGAAGAATCACCGGTACCGAATTGGGATCGATTATTGCTGCGGTTTAGGATTGATCATTACGGGATTGGGATACATCAGTACTGGATTGGGATTCATTGGTAATGTAATGGGATTTATTGGGGGTCGATTGTGATTGGTCAGTACTGAATTGGAGTTAATAGGAAGTGTATTGGTATTTATTGGTACTGGTAGGGGAATGTGACTTATCAGTACTGGATTGTAATTGATTGGTAATGTATTGGGATTTACTGAAGGTGGATTGGGATTGGTCAATACTGAATTGAGATTGATTCGTACTGGATTGATATTTTTTGGTATTGAATTTAGATTGATCGCTACTGAATTGATAATGGTTGAAAGTGGATCAGGTTACGTAAGTACTGGATAAACTGTTGCAGGATTGGAATTAAGTGCTAAAGAATTGTTTTATTCAATCACCGTTATTGAAATTTCAATTAAATTAAAAAATGAAAATTCAAACACATGTGTTATTGAAATTTCAAATCTTATAATTGAAAATGTAGTTACAAGAATATGAAAAAATTTGGCCGCACGAGAATCGATCCCTAACCTCCAATTCCGCAGTTGACAGTTCACAGCGATGAGCAACAGAAGAATTTATAAACAACCTATTAGAGAAAATAGTCACACAATTTGGAGGTTATATATTTTCATGAATTATCAGATGCATGTGCTGGATTATTGCTGAATTTGGATTTGGTATTAAATAGTATTGGATTGGGACATGTTTTCTTCATACACGTTTAAACGAAATCGGTATGGATTGGGGTTGTTTGGTAAAGGATTGGTGTTAATTGGAGCTGGATTGAGATTTATGTTAGTCGATATGGATTGAATGATACCGGCTTGGGTTTGAACGATACTGGATTAAGATTTATTCGTATTTATTTGAAAATGTTTGGTATTGGGTTGGAATTGATAGGAATTGGATTAACATTATACTATGGTAGAATTTCATTGATTATGACAAATGATTGGTACTAGATTGAGATTGGTTGAAACTTAAATAAATGAAGCTGGATTGGGAATAGTGTGGCACAGGATTGAGATGGTTTGGAATTAAATTTTGATTATACACTGAATTATTTTCTAGTGGACTGGTAAATACATTATTGGGATTTGTTCATACTTGACTAAATTCTAGTACATTATTATTGATTAGTACTGGGTTGAGAAATTTGAGAATGATTGATAGAGGATTGAAATTGGTTAAAACTGGATTAGTTGTTGTCGCGTTGAGTTTAAATGGTGATATATTGGGATTCACTGACACTGGACTACTTTTTGCTGGATGACTATTGTTTGGTACTGGATTCAAATTGTATAACAAAAGATTGACACGGAATTAGAATTTAACCACAACAAAATTAGAATAGAAAACAACACTAAATTAAATTTACTTGAACATCGGGATTAATGTGGACGGTTGAAATGGATTGGACTGATTCATACAATAATCAATCTTCATTGTCGCCTAAGACAAATTGGCTCATAAATAACCCACCGAGTGATTAGTTACTTTTAAAAATAATCCAACTTCCCAGGAATCTTTCTCAAATCTGGAACGAGAATAATTAATGAATACCCTCGTGTTTGGTTTTCCTACGTGCTTTCTAACGAACTCTCCTCTGAAAAGAGACTTGAACCGCGACTCGGTCATCTTTCTTACGTTATAGGCAGCCTTGCGCAATCATCTTCCGTCTTATATTTCTCCATACGCCTCTGAGTCTATTCGAAACCCGCAATTATTTCTGGCCTTTTCTAGTCGACTGGATTGTCCGGGTTATGGTATCCAAAGTTCTGCTCTGCGTCGAAGAAGGACTCAAGTGTCGCGAATGCGAAGAATAAATCTTAGATCTTTCAACGATGTGCGAAAAAAGTCTTCTGCTAACGAGCGCCCGGAGACAATCAACATTGGGACTGTTTTCTCTATTTTCAAGAACTGATTCGTGTCTTAATTAATTTTTTTCTGTAATTCTCTTATTTTAGCTGCTTTATAATTATTTTTAACGTTTGCGCAAGTTTTCGGTATTTCCAGAAATTCATTTTAGAAGACTTGGCAAATGCGTCAGCAGTGGAATTAATTGGATAGGATTGGAGAGTATTAAATTGAATTGGCAAAGATTGATAAGCTTTTATGCAAGAGTACTTGATTGGCAGTTTGACTAGAAGTTTTAGAAACTATCACTTAGGTATATAAGATTTAAGGCTCATAATTATATTAAAAAGGGTCAGAATATGAAACGTAAATTCAATGATTATAACAGACTGAAAAGTATCTGTAGCAAGAACAATTGAAATCGCGGAATGAGAAACTTTACTTTCGCGAGCTAATTATCATTGTCTCTGGCAAGAGTGCCATCGTTTGCCGACAGCACTTGAAAAGAGAGAAGAGACTTCGATGATGCATGGGCAGAAGCTCTTTCAGCAGAATCGCTTCCAATAGCTGCAAACCGAGCTTGAAGGACTTTGAAGATCCTTGTAGAACGACTTCGCGGAGTGCTTTTCTCGCGCTTTTCTCTATTTTCTCTCTCTCCTTTCTCATCCACATCAAGAGAAATCTGCATTTTTCATTCCAGGCACGACATTCACAAGAGGACGAAAATGAACTTTTAATTCGGAAAAGTTTTATCATATTGTGCTATTATAAAATTTTACAATGGTCATTTTAGTTCATTGTTACTTTTGCATATTCAATCCTTTCAATCCTCTCACAATCATTTTTATTCATTCAGCTTCTTTGAAAATATGACGTTTCTCTTGGTTCTAGATTTTCATTTTTATCCTTTTCTAAGTATTTCAATGAATCCAATCAATATTTTTAGTTTTTAATTCAACGTGTTATAGAAAAATGGTTCAAACATAAATCTTAATGATAATAAATATATTATGAGACTAGATTTAATTAATACTTATTTGGGAATGAACGGTAAAGGATTGGAACTGATTGGTAATGTATTGGGGTTTATTAGGGATAGATTAGGATTGGTGAGTACTGGAATATGATCCATCAAAACTGAATTATGACTGAATGATACTGAACTAACTAGGACTAGGATGGATTGATACTGGATTAGGATTAACTAGGGGTGAATTTGGATTGATCGGGATTCATCAGCACTGGAGTAGAATTGCATGATACTGGATTTGGATTGATTGGTACTAGATTAGGGTTGCGAATGTTTCAAGAACAATATTGTTACTGGATTGGGATTAATCAGCAGTGGATTGGAATTTAGTGGGGGAGATTGGCATTCAATAATGCTGAAATAGAATTGATTGGAACTGGTTCGAGGACGATTGGCACAGAATTGTGATTTATTGGAACTTGAAATTTATTTGACGTGGATTAGTATTTATCAGCACTGATTTGAAAATGATCAGTACTGGATTCAGCGTTTATTGGTCGTGGACTAGAATCGATTATTACTGTGCTGAGATTAGATGATATTGGCTTCAGATTAATTATTGATATTGTTTTCACAATGATTACTACAGTTAGGGCTTAAGGATTGATTAAAACTTGAAACTTATTTGCATCAAATTATATCAATTGGTATTGAAATTGTACAGGGTTTCAATTGTTGGTACAGGGTTCGAATTTATTTTATTAGTACATTAGAATCAATCAGCACAGCATTGGGATTGATTGGTACTGGATTAGGATGTATAGCTAATGAATTGGGTTAATCAGTAATCGAAAGTTACTCCTAACGAAATTTGGTATAGAATGGTACTGAAGTGGTATTGGTGGATAATAGGTATGTATAGGATTGGGACTGATTAGCTGACTGAATTCGGATTTATTTATAGTGGATTAAAATCGAAGAATACAGTTTTGAGAATAATTGTTACTGCTTAAGCATTTATTAGTAGTTGATTAGAATCGATGAATACTGTTTTGGAATTAGATGATACTGGACTCATTGGTATTGTGCCAGGATTGACCAGTACTGGATATATATATATATATATATATATTAATTTAATGATTCTCGACAAGGAATCTATGGTACAGCAGTAGGATTTACTGGTATGGGATTAGAATCCAGTAACACTATATTCGGATTGGATGATAGTGGATTATGATTAATTGCTACTGGAATGTTATTGGATTGAAAATGTTAGTTACTCGATTTGTATTCATTTTCCCCAGTGATTTCGGATTGAACAGTAGAACATTAGGATTGAGTAGTACCAGATTATACATGATTTTGTACAAGGAAACAAATCGAAGCAGAAACAGAAACAGATGCATCCGACAACTGTCTATCTCTCCATTTGTCTCTTGGGTGTGACCCCCAGGAGTTACAGTTGACCTGACTGAGTGTAGGGGGTTGGAAGTGAGGGTGTTGTAGAATGTAGACTATAGAGTATAGCTGTAGACTAAACTCGGCCTGGTATCGAAGAAGACATTAAACAATAGTGGTGGATCGTTTGGCACCTGTACTGTTACAAGGAATGACTATGCAAGGATCATTGTTTCGCAACCGAAGCACTCGAAGCGTGCCAAATGCTGAGCCAAGAAGGCAGATGGACAGCCGCATAAAAGCCGCTACACTCCCCTTTTCCCGAATTTCTGGATGGATAACAGTCAGCGAAATTTGCAGGGGGAAAATGAAGGATGAAGGTTCTTGAGGTTGGGGGACTTTGGTGTTTCCGGGACAAAGAGACTGTTAACTCTGAGGTTTACTGTAGTCTGCGGTCTAGGGCTATGGAAGATTCAAATATCAAAATAGATGATACTGGTAGATTGCTAGAAATATTTTATACACGGTTGCGGGAACTGAAATTTCTTCGCTTCCTCGTTATTGAGATTGATACTTCTAAGGCTCAAGATTTTAAGAGGAAAGTTCTAGATTTTTAGTGAGGGTCGAGTTCGAGTATCTTGGTATTCATAGTGAATGAAAAACTCGCATTACAAGAAAGACTTTTTAAGTGTGTTCACAAAGTGGTCCAGCGCGAGTGCATAATCGAATCCACCTAAAAGCTGAAGAGCCATCTTGTCTAATGAAATCCAGCTGAAAGGATGCGTCTAGAAGTCGAAGGCGGAACGCCACAAGGAAGTAGAAGCAGGAAGGAGCGAACATAATTTAATTTATTATACTTGGGCAACAAGTTAAAACAAAGTTGGGTAGTGGGAGGGGTACGATTCTCAGATCATCCCCTCTAGTAATACAAAAAAAATGTATTAACGTGTATTTATTAAACGATTATAAAATTTTCCTAACAATTAAAAGAAAAACGATGGGGGAGGGGGCAAAAGACAGAGTTGGTGATTCCAAGGACAAGGCCAAGTTTCATCCCAGCGTGCGTTCCTAAACTCGCTAAAATTCGCGATAGTCGGTCGACCAGTCAAAGGCACGGCAACTGGGGGGGGGGGGGGTGTGGAGGGTATAGAGTGCAACCGAACGAAACTTTGGGGTTTGCTAGGAAATTGGAGGGGGTACAGTGTCGTGGGTGGGGGATCTCGAGGGGTGAGTTCCAGGATCAATACCACGCGTTTATCCCTCTCTCTATCTCTTCTCGTTCTATCTTTCACCCACCAGCGGCATCACGCCCCCTCCTTACAACCCCATCTCCCTCAACCCTACCACCCTTCTCACTCACTCTTTCTGACTCTCGCAAGCCTCGGGGTCTGGCGGGCGTCTCGCCATTCTTCGCAGAAAGAGATGAGAACGAGAAAAGAGATGGGGGCCTAGGGAAGTGGGGGGGGGTGCACTAGCTAGGAGACGAAAGAGAAAAGAGATGAGGGGTGGTACGAAATTCTAGAGTGCCAAAATATAGTAGAGTAGTTAGCGAGACGTGGTGAGCAGGTGGGGGAGAGGCAGGGGGTTCAGGGGGGGCCAAAAGTGGGAGAAAGAGGTAGGCGAGCTTTAGTTCTTCTAAAGCGGGCAAAGACCTTCTCTCCTCTCTACGGAAAACAGAGCGGCCCAAGATGCATCCGCGAAATTGCAGACGAAATGAAATGTGTTGCTTCTGCTTTGTAAATCTACTGTGTAATTTTCCTAACCAGATTTTCCTTTTCATTCTAAGGAGATTTTACGGTGCAAAATAATTGCATTTTTTCTCATAGCTAAGATATTTCAGGTAGATAAACCAACAGACAGTTCTCTTTCTTTAGAAAGAGGGTTGGCCCTACTATACAAAATATATTTTCATTATTTGTTTATTGGCTGAAAATATTTTTTATTTAATTAAAAATCTGAATGGAGCCCCACGGCCTCCAACATTTTTTATGATCACCCAGTGGAGATTTTTTAGATATGAACTGTGTTGCCTTTGCCTGGAAAGTGCATTCGTGAAAATTTTAAGATGTCCTCTTCTCGACAGCCCTCCTGGGCCCCACCCTCACCACCCAGAAGCTTCTGCCGCTAGAAGCAATCGAGAAATCTGCAGTGCCTCTTTTCATTCAACGCCAGGGACTTTTCAACTTTTTGACAAGAACCTCGCCTAGTGGCAATTGGCCGAAAAACAGTCGCTCGTCTCGAGAGAAACCAAGGAGTTGGGGGGGGGGGGGTACGAGTAACGAGCACCACTCGTTCCTTTGATAAGCCGCGATTTTTATCCCCCAGCGCTAGTTCGCGGATGTAAACAGCTCTACTTTAGAATATTCGGAGTCGCCCAGGGGCGTAATCACAACAGAGAGAAATATTTAGAAGGGGATAAAAAATTATTATGAAAAGTAAGATTCTTGAAGCGAGATCCTTTAAAGAAAGTTTAACGGGAAAAGACTGTTATTTAAAATAATTTTTAATTACTTCTTAAATATTAAAAAAAAATATGAAAGGCCTTGATGGAGAAAGTTTTGAGTTGGACCCTTAATGAATTGAAGCCTGGTTTAAGGTTCATCTCAAAATGTAGCCCCACCTCTTTAACTACAAATTTTTTTAAATTGATTTTAAAAATGAGAACAAGAAAAATAGACATATATTTGAGGTTTTTCTCTTAAATTAGCCTTCGAGGGTAAATGTTATGAATTACGCTCCTGGCTATCTGGACCAGCTCTTCATCGGGCAAAGGCCTCTTGCGGATTTTAGCCCCTCATCCCACGATCCTTCTGCCAAATTGCGAATTTCGGGGTGGCTCGAGTGGCTCGTGAAAAATAAAGCACCTCAGAGATACGACACGATCGCCCCTCTCCCCCTTTCTATATCAGCCCTATCTATTTCCGGGCCGTGACCCCCCTTCCCCTCAAATATGACCACTCGCCGATTTGCAATGGAAATCTCATCAAATTTTGCGGGAAAATCGACCTGTTTCATTTTCATGGAAATAGTCTATGTACAAAGGGGGCTGAAAAAAAATTGGCCATTTTCAGAGTATTGGCAACATTTTTTTATAAATAGCTGCAGTTAAAAATTCGTTTGATCCTCATTTAAAATTCTTTTGTGAAGGTAAGGTTTCGAGGAATTTAATTAAATTTCCTGAATCGTTATCTGGACGAATAAAAATTAAATATAAGAATAAAATAGATCAAGTGAGGCAAATTAATGAAATAAAAAAAAATTGATAACAATAGCGAATAATGCATTGAAAAAAGCGACAAAAAATTTTTCAACTGAGAGGATTCAAACCTAGATCGCTCAGAGAGCACCGTAATAGACGAAAGTCAGAACAGAAAAGTAAAACCTAAAAACTACAAAATAATCAAAAATTTTCTCTCTCTCCGCTCTTACATTTTCCTGCTACTAAGAAATAAAGAATATTTTCCCCTTATAGCAAGATTGTAATAACGCAGAAGAATTATCGTAAAAGAAGGCTTTCTTCCCGAGCGTAAAACATGCCTTCATTTCTAATTAAATCGGATTTTTTATGACCAAATTAAGGATATTTACGATCAGCAGCGTGGGATCGTTAGAAATAAAATAAAAACCATCCTGGTTCTGAAATTCATCCAAAATAGAATTAGTCAGGATAAAGAACCCCTTATGAAGAAAATTAGGGGACGGTACATTTTTTTTAAAGACGAGTCTAACAATTTTATGAAAGTCCCTACTTTTTTCCCTTATTCAATTTTTTTTTTATTTCTCATGTCCTCTCTTTGTTATATCTTTACGAGCCGCTCGAATCCAAAGTAAAACCAAACCCACAGCCGTGAAATAAATCCGCACTCGGACGAGTCGGCGGGTCTTAAATTTACCGGAAATAGAATTTGTCCCGAGGCGTACTTCGAACGAAGCGGAAGGAGCCAGGGGCGTAACGAGGGTCCTCCCAGCCTCGGAGAAAATTTGACAAGAGGCATTAAGAAGCGTGGATCTTATTCAATGGAGAATTCGGTAATTTAGAGATTTAGGGAGAGTGAGATGACATCAGCTTTCGACAAATTGAGTTGTCGCTGGGAAATTTTAGTGGTTGGAAGAGAAGACAATTTATGGAGTCGTGGTGTTTTTGGAGAGAGACTGGTAAGTTAAAATTTTGTCGACTTCATCCGAAAATGGAGTCGTAAAGCGGCTCCCCATGGGAATGAAATGCATGGGGCTACTTAGCATCCGACATAAGTTCTTCTTGCGATCCTGCTCGTAAATCTGTCGAGGTTGTTTTCGTTCTCTGGGGAAAATTAAATTTTCCCTCGTCCTCGTTTTTGCGAGAGAGACTTGTGTCGGAAAAATGCGTTCTTTCCCATCCCTTTAAATTTACCGATTCTCTTGGTTTACTTTTCCCAGGTCTCGAGTAACTTTTTTATTTGTTCCAGTATTTTTAGAGGGGCGCCGAAATAGGGGCTTGGGAATTGAATGTTTGTCGTAAAAAATTTGAAATTTTTGAACAGGTCCAAGAACGATAAAATTATTATTTTAAAGGGTAGTAGAAATGGGTAGATATAGGTTATGGGAAATCGACATCTTCAGCTTTAGGGCAATGTAACTATGAAGGGTAAAAATTTCGAGAAAAAAACTCCACCTTTTAATTGAAATACAACGAAAAATCATTTTTCACAAAGACTTGTTTTATACAATAATGAGTAGAATATTGGTAGGCAGAAGGACAGTCCGGTGCATATATGAGACCACGTTACTTTCACCAGAGGCAGGCATGGTACTTGTTACGAAATGCCCTCCGAGCCTCAGTCTATAACACGTCATGTACATTATCCTTTCCAATTTGGCCGAAAGAGAAACTGGCGCAAAATTGATTTTGAAAAGTCCCTCGTATATCATCCAATCGGGTTTAAATAAAAACTCTCAAATATAAATTATGTGAAATTATTATTTTCGGAAATTTTAAATGAAATAGAAAAATCCAGAGGTTGGAAAATCTTGAAAAACATGGAAGGAGGATTACATTAGCTGTGAACCGCCACACCAGCGGCAGCTTCATATTTAATTACCAACGAGAGCTGGAAAGAAGCAGAAGGACGAGGAAAAAATGAAGAGAAAGAAGTAAGATAAAGAGAGCGGTCACGAATTACAGAGCGAACTTCAGGAGACGTCAAAAAAATTCTATTATTCTCGCTCTTTCCTAAACCAACCTTAAACCCCCTTCCAGAATCTTTCTCACCACTTTTCATGCTCTCTTAATTCTCAGAGTACTGTGAGCCAAAAAATGATCCATGCAGAAATTAAAAAAAAATTAAAAAGACATTATATTAAATAAAGCTAATTGACAGTAATTAATTGTAGATTTAGTTACAGTAGAGTTTCCGGTTAAATCCTCGGATTGTTAATTTGGCTTGTTCAAAGATTAAACGAGCCATTCCACAAGAAAAGATACCACTTTGTGGATCGTAGTTGATGTATTTGCGTTTTTGTTAACAGAGGTCTACACGGCTACATTGTTAGAAAAATCTGTATAAGGTTAATATAAATATGTGCGAAGGAAATATGCACTACCGCTTCTTGGGTATAGCAGAGTGCGTGAAAAACCAAAGTGCTTTCATTTATTTCAATGTTGTCCAATATTCGCAATTGAAGGTAAAATCTAGAATTCGTCGGCTAAATTGTTATTTTTAAATAAAAAGTTCAACGTACGGGTGGTACATTTACCTAAATTCACTATTTATTGTGAGTACAGTTGATTGTAAGACAGAAAAAAACTGTGGCACATAGAAACCTATAGAGAACCAAAAGGGTTCCGTTGGAGACTTGTCTCAGAACAACATGAAGGCGGATTCACAAACCAACAGCTTGCAAAGCGTGGTTTACAAGTTTGCAACCTAACCTGCAAATGATATTTATCAAGTCATTATAATATCTATTCTAATTGTGATTATATTTTGTACTTTCATTCTCTTCAATAAATTATGTCCGTCCGAGTTTTTTATTACACGTGCGCTTTGACATAAAAGTTGCGTTATTAACTAAATAAAATATCGAAGTAGGTAAAACGAAAAATAGGTTCTTCGAAAAAAGTTTATTAAAATTGGGTTCCTTTGGAGGTCCGACTGATGGCTCCTTTGAAACGAATTCATCGCTTTGGGTTCCTTTTCAGCAAAAGGGATTCCTTTTTCTTGCAGTTCCTTAGGAACCAAAAATGGGTTCTAACAGAACCCCCAGTTATTGCTGTCAAGTTAGGTCTGTTATTTATTTGCTTAATTGAACTTTTCGACTTAAAATCCAGTTAAATTTTTTGTTTGTTGCTGCGAAACTTAATTTTAATTTGTGTAATACAGAATTATATGATTTTTCTAGTAAGTGATTGACATGAATGTATATGCAATTTAACATACTAACTCTTAAAGGCGATTTCATACGCTTGAGATATCACATTGAACATACATTAGTGTATTAAATTTAATATTATTTTTAAGGGTGTACCCTCGATTAAGTTCAATCTAAAAGTGCTTGCACATCCAGTTTTTCTTTTGTGTGTCTTTTGGTGGTACAAATTTATATTTCTCAAAAAATGGTACCGCTTCAAACTATCTTACAATGTTTAAAAAAAAAAGCTTCCAAAAAGTACACCACTTCCATCTATGGACTGTCCATCAACGAAACTGTTCAAATAGGACTCACCTAAGCCGCTAGTCTAGTCCCTGGTGCTTCCGACTTTAATATAGACATTCCGTTCTAAAAGAATTTTTATCTCCACCTAATAAAAGCTCCCTAGAGCTATAAAATGTGAAAAACAAATAATGAATCTGGTACTAACATTATATAAACTAAATAAAGCAACAACCAGTTTTCCTTCAGAAAAACGTAAACACAAAGTCTCACTCGGTCAGACTCTCCTTTCTATTTATTTAGGATGACATAGCGTACACACTTCTCGCCCTTAGCGTCGCACATCCGCAGTTTTCTCGACTCGTTTGCGTGATTAGTGACTTATTCGAGTGGACGCCAACAAAGTCAATATGTCAATCTTGATACAGCGAGTGGTGTACATTGAATATAATTTTACCAATCCACTGAAACACGTGACATCTCGTGTTTTTAAGGGCCCCACTGAAAATATGTATAGGGTGGCTCAAATATTTCTTATCTAATCAAACGAAGATCAAATATTTCTGTATTCAAGTATTTCAAGTAACTCTTAAAATCTAAGTTTAAATGTAACTCTGATTTACGAATCAAGACTCCACTTTTGGAATTACAAGCTAGGTTAAAATGTAGAAGCAGTAAAAATTTGAGCATACATATATTAAATAAATAATACCTAAGAATTTAAGCACGAATGGATTTCAGACTTCATAGTCCGAAATGTTCTCAAAACAAGGGAAGTAGGGTGATTATTCACAAAAGTAGGGGAATACATTCTTTTAAATCATATTATTGTAGTAGATAGCATATTTAAGTCGAGATTTAAGTAAATATTAAACGCCTAAAATTCCTAAGATATCAAGTAGAAATATCCTGCATTTTTAAGAAAATGGTTGAATTTTTAACCAAAAAGACCAATTTTCTACAAAAACAGTTGAATTTTGAACCCAAAAATATGAATATTCAACAAAGAAATTAATTTTCAACAAGAAAAAAAAACGAATTTTCAACCAGCTAAATTCAACCAAAAAATGTTCATTTTCAACCAAGAAAAATGACTTATCGACTAAAAGAGGTAAATATTTTCTATCGAAAAAGATGAATGTTCAACAAAACAGTTTAATTTTCGACCAAAAAAGATAACTTTTTAACAAAATATATGAATTTTAAACCAAATAATTGATTTTTTAACTGAAAAAGATAAGTTTTCAACCAAACAGTTGAATCCTCAAACAAGTAGTTGAACTTTCAACCACGAAAGATGAATTCTCAACGAAAAATCTAATAGTTGACATTTCAACCATAAAAAAATCTCAATTTGAAATAAAAAACAGTTGAATTTAACAAAAAAGACAAATTTTCATGAAAATAGTTTAATCCTCAACCAAAACATATTAATTATCTACCAAAAAGACGAATTTTCAACAAAATACATGAATTTTCAAGCAAATAGTTGACTTTTCAACTAGAAAAGATAAAATTTTAATTTAAAGATGGAATAGTTAAATTTTCAGTTAAAAAAATTAATTTTCAGCCAAAAAAAAAACAGTTTACAACAAAATAGTTGAATCCTGAACCAAAACTCAATAACTTTCAAACAAGTAGTAGAATTATTAACGAAACGAGATGAATTATGAACCAAAAATATAATAGCAGACTTTTCAACCAAAAAAATGAACTTTTAACCATAAATAACTGGATTTTCTTATTAGGTTTCTATTAATTCATTTCGAATTTAAGCGAGAAAAACGAGAAAAACGAGAAAAAGGGGAAGTTTCTTGAAAAGAGGGGAAGAAGAGGAATTTTTTAAAACAAGGGAATAGGGGCAAGAATGTGAGGTCTGAAATTTAAGCTTACGCATACAAAATGATGTTGGGGTGGAAATAAAAAATGATAAAAGATGGCATTTTTTAGCACCCGCTGCTCGACGATTTGTCTTTGGCTTGACCGAAATGCGCTTCTATTTATAACAAAACCCCCGACCCTCTGCTTTACGGCCTACATCTACGTCTACGCTACGGGGAGTAGAACCATAGAAAGGGTAAAGGGAAGTAAACGGTCGCAGAAGGCCATAGAGTGTGGACCCCCCCGGGGTAGGAACCAAAAGTCGCGTGACCGATCACTGATGGTCGTCACCCTGCGGGCCACAGCGACCATTAGCTTATCATTGACCACCGTCTGGCGACACCGGTTGCCTGCTGGTCAAAGTCCGATAAGGGGACCCTTCACGCGCCACGAGATTCTGCCCTCGTTTGGCAGAGAAAAACGAGCTCCGATTTCGCCTCGATCGCGTGTCCTCCTCTTGACAAGATGCCGAAAATAAAGAGATTCCTGATTACATTTCACTTTTTCAAATTACTTTTACTTAAACTCTTTGAAACGTGAATAGCGGCTTCAAACTTTCAATCTGAGAGAACTTGATTAAATCGGTTCTTCTAAATTTAGCTGAAATTTAAGAAGTCCAAAAAATTGTCCAAAAAAATGACTGACATACATTTTCAAATTATCCTATTTGTCAAAGTATAATACCTTTAAATTTAAAAGTAACAAATTTATCAAAGTATTATACAATTCAAAGTGCCATATATTCATATGGCATATATTTTCCAAGTACCATGTTGAGCAAAGTATGATAGACTTCATAATATCATATTGAGAAAAGTATGATACATTTCAAAATATCATATTGAGTAAAGTATGATACATTTCAAAATATCATATTTAGTCAAGTATGATACATTTCAAAAAAGTGTCAATAGTAGCATAAATTCGGAAAAATAGTAAGAAAATAGAGTCATGCAATTTTTTAAATATTACCCTTAAATCACTTGAAATCCCTTAAAACTCATAGATCACTATGAATCCTTATGAATCCCGTAAATTTGATGAAATCTTTTGAAATCCCTAGAAATTCCTAGCAGTTTCTTGAAATTTAATTTAATTTAATTTATTCCCTGGAAATCTGTTGGAATCCCTTAAAATCTCTTTAACAGCATTGGTATCCTATATACCTTTTTAAAATACTTAGAAATTTTTTGAAATCCTAAGAAATTCTTTGAAAACCCTTAAAAATATTTAAATCTCGTTAAATTCCTTGGCACTTTTTTTTTTACAATAAAATCCATAAAATCAAATAAAACCCCGTAAAAGATCTCAAAATCTCTCTTTCATATCTTTCAAAATTCCTTGAAAAAGGATGAAATCTTTGAAATTATGAAAATTCCATAAAATTCCACAATATCAGATAAAGTCCTTTAATCAACCTTGAAACCCTTTATATTTTTTGGAATTTCTAGAAATATTTTTAAATACTCTAAAAGTTCGTTAAAATCTTTGAAATTCTCTGAAATCCCTTGGAATCTGCTAAAATACTCTAAAAGCTTTGGACTCCTATAAAATCCATTCAAATTGTTCAAAGTATGATACAATATAAAACTTGATGGAGTTCAAAGTCAATACAGTCCAAAGTATGATACATTTCAAAATATCATATTTTTCCAAGTATGATGAACAACAGATTGCCCTATTGTTTAAACTGCTTAAAGTATGATACAGGTCGCAATATTACAACGTCCATTTTTTTTTAAATAATCCAAAGCATCAAACAGTCCAAAGCTTGATACAATGATACAAAAGTACATTATAATTAAAAGTTTTCTGAAAACAAAAATATGACTTGTAGTAAGCCAAAATTGGAATAGTCCAAAGTATGACGCAGTTCATTGTTTGAACATATTAATGTATGATTTGTTGAAATTTTTGATAAAATAATACACAATCTAAATTATGATAAATTCAAAAGTTTGAATGATCCAAAGTATAATATAGTCAAAAACACAAAATATTAAAAATTCCAAATATGAAAGGTCTGAATGGAAACTTTTTAGACATCTAATTTGGGATTTGCTGATTCCAATGTTATTTTTGTAGTATTTTCTTAGCAAGAAAAAAGTCACGTGCTTTCGAGTTGGAGATGAAAGACACCTGTCGAAGGCACGTACGTAGGTTATGACACCAGAAGTGAGCGATCTAGCCGGGCCAAAACGAGCCAACGTCTGGAGAAAAAGAAGGGCCGCTATGGCCTTTTTCGGAAAAACAAGCATTTGCCATGTGCGGTTTTGCCACGAGGACGAAGGCCAGATGACGCCGAGGCCCGAGCTGCAACAGCAGGACTCAACTCGCACTTGGCCTTCCACGTATCTTCCTTTCCTCCTTTTGTCTCCCCAGAATTAGATGAAACATCCACGAATTCAAGAAGGCAGCTGTCCCCAGACGGTCTCTTTTTCCATTTTCATCCTCTATTTTATTTTTAAAAAGATCCTAGATATTTACTCAAGTATTTTTTACTCAATGTAAGTTTCTCAATAACTTATCTATAGAGGAATTGTGCTGACTTTTTAATGATTAAAATTGAATACACTTGAGAGTAGATATATTGTTACGAATAGAGTGATAAAGTACCAAGAGCCCTGGATATAAATACAACTCAGATTTGTCATTCTTAGTTTGTCACTCTTAATTTGATGAAGGAAGTCGTGAGTTCAATGAAACACTTCACTTCAAACTGTCACTTAATTGTCGAATACAGAGTCCAGAAACATCTTTTGGAATGAATAACTGCATTGAGATGATGGTAGTCTTTTTTTGTTCCAAATAAAGGCATACATGTTTCAAAGAGACTATTATGTATCCCAAAAATTTTACGATGCATCCATTTAATGATAATTACAATCAGATTGAAATTTGGAAACAATAAGGTCAAGCATTAACATCAATCAAATTTCACGACGAAAGTTCACTGATCCCAATTTTCCAAAGCAAAGAAGCAAGATCCGAAAGTCTCGAAGCATAAAAATGGAAGAAAGGAGTTGAAGGTAAAAGAAAGAAAGACAGACATTCGTTGATCGTTGCAATTGTACCTGACGCTAATTATTATTATTCTGGGAGGGACCGGAAGTTGGGTTTGCGGGGTTAACGAGAACGCCGAATAATACGGATAATAAGCGAGCTCGCTCTGCACGACAATTGAGGCTGCCCTCTTTTTGCAAAAAACAAATAGAAAACAAAAAAGAGAGAGAGTGGGGGGAAGCCATGGTTCAAGTACTCTGTCAGGTGTAGATCCTAAAATGGACCCCAACTTGACCTCAGCTTGCCATTACCGACGAGTACATCTAATGAACGGTTACTCGTTAATGGGGCGATTCCCCAGCAGCCAGTATTCTCCCCATTCACCCCGACCCCATTTGGATTCAGCCGGAAACCCCATGCTGCCTTGGCTTCCTCTGGGACGCACTTAGGTTCCAAGCACCAACGCATTCGCATTCACGCAGACCAGGATGATTCAGAATATTCAGATGGCACGTTACGCACCGAGAGTTCTACATTGTATGGAACCAGATCCCAGGGGATTGAAACGAGATCGGGGATGCTGACCCGGGACCAGAAGGACATATGTCGTGGGATGATATGAGCTTGTTAAGGGATTGTTTCGATGAAAAGAGCAATTGAGAGTTCGGAGTAGAGGTAGACTGTAGAGTGTAGACTGTAGAGGATCCGATTGCTTTCCTATTGTTTTCGATGGTATAGATTTGGATTGTATTGAAAATTGCGTGCTTTCAAAATTCAATTGATTCAAGTTTAATTGCTACTAAAACACTAAATTTAGACTGTTCAAAGTTAGATTGTTTCCAACTTTGGACTGTTCAAAATTGGATTGCCCCTAACTTTGGACTGCTCGAAATAGACTGCTTATAAATTTAATTGCTACCAATTTTGGACTTCTCAACAATTGGATTTCTTCCAAAATTGGACTCTTCAAAAATTTGATTGTTTCCCAATTTGGACTGTTCAAAATTGTATTGCCCTCAAGTTTAGACTTTTTAAAAATTGGATTGCCCCCAACTTCGGACTGCTTAAAGTGAACTGCTAAAAAATTGCATTGCTACAAATTATGAACTGCACTTAAAATGAATTGGTTCCAACTTTGGATTTATGGAAATTGGAATGCTTAAAAATTAGATTGGTATCAATATCGGACTTCTAAAAAATTCGACTACCTTCAACTACTGACTGCTTAAAAATTGGATTGCCTCCAAATGAACTTTTTTTTTCAAATTTAAAATATTACTTAACGAGAAAGGTAAAAAAGTTAACTGGTTCTAAGGTTTGAAAAATTAAAGCTGGACATGCATTAATTTTAAATGCCTAAATTGGAAATCTCGCTTAACATAACATTTTCAGATAAGATTTTGTTTATTTTCTACATTTAATAGAATATTTGCCACCTGAGTACTTACGCAGTTAGAACAAGTCTGAATAACATTATCCAACCATTATGAGATTTGAAAAGAGAAACTCACCTGCAACAAAAGAGAAAAGGGTTTAGAAAAAATCTTTAAAAACATACAACACAAAAAAATGAACTTGTATAACAGAATTACACAAAAAACTTAAAAACGAGAGAAGTATGTTTCCAAAAATCAGAGTGATCAGCACGAAAAAATGGTATTGGCACGATTTGAATTGTTCAATTTGATTGCTTCTAAAAGATTAAATTGCTACCCACTTTTGACTGCTCAAAAATTTTAATTCTATCAAAATTAAACTGCACATAAATAGGATTGCTTTCAAGATAACAATGTTAAAAATAGTATTTCTTCAAAAATTGGACTAATCAAAGTTTGACTCTTCAAGGTAGAATTTATCCAACTCCAAAATTAACTCTTTCTTTAAGTGCCTCTATCCACAATTCATTCAAGTCTCGCTTTCCTCCAATTTCTTTGCGCCCAACTTCCGATCGCATCTAAATTTGGACACTTCAAGATTTATTTTTTTCGTAATTTAAGCCTTCTAAATTTCAAAATACACCAAAGCCCCTAATCTCCAAGATTCCACAAGCCGGAAACGGTGCCGTTTCTCTCAGTTTCTCCCTCATCTTCCACGTGAGTTTCTAGTTTCAAAAAAACGATCGAAGGGGCGACGATAGACGAAATTTATTGGTCCTCGGAGATAGCCGAAATCCAAGAAGAGACGCGTAAAGTGGCAGACATGAGTCAAGATTCTAGAGGAAAAATAATGTCTAACTGCGGTTGTTAACGTCTCTGATGGTACTAAACTTGCACTAGGTTATGTTTTCGACGACACATAAAGATCGGATAAGAGGCACGACGAAAACCGTTAAATGTTGCAGCCGGTCGTTTGAATTCCTCAGAATCTCTTCTTTACGATTTAAATGACCGCTGACGAGAATTTAAAATAAAAGCAATGACCCTAAATCGTTCCGAAAGCCAATTGACTTGATATTGGAATCTCGGGACACTTCAATTAAGATATTTTTTCAGTTTTTTGACCTTTTCCAGCGGAAAGTGCGAGACGGGATTCGAGGCAGATGACACGAAAACCATATGGCCTGTCGGTGGCTCAGAACCTGAGAGTGGAAGGCACTCACCCCCTGTACTGCTAAAATATGAGTCCGCTGGGACGACCCGCAGGAGTTACGAGTCACGTGAGAGGCCCAGCGAGTCTTATTGCCCGAAATAGTGTATACTTTATACCCCAATAAACACATTCAGGGTCCTCCAAAGTCTCCAAACTACAAACTTTTTTGTTTTCAACAAAGAAACAGAGGGATGACAACAACTTTTATGGGGGTATACATTTGCTTTTTTTTACATCAAATTGTATGAAATTCGTTGGAAATGTTCCCTTTTATTAGTTTCGGAAGTAATCAAAGGTTGAAAGTCAGTATCTGGGAGCAGTTAAGCTTAATTAAATTTAAGGTTGAGCTAAGAAAAAAATTGTTACTTATAAACTATCTATAAATTTCAAAAGCACTAAAAGGAAACACTAAAATTTAAACACTTAAAAACATAAAGTTAAATTACAATATTAAGCACTTAAAGTTTGACGGTTTCAGAATAGGAAGCCGTTTAAACGTAATCAATTTTGAAAGCCTCCAATTGGAATGCACTCGAGGATGCACTCCACGTTTGAATGCACCAAATTGTAAATTAATCGAAATTTAATAGTGCGCAATATTTGGAAGCTTTTATAATTTTGTTCAACCCAAAATTTCAAACACTTGAAGTTTGAATTTAAATTTCAAAATTGAATGCTTCCAAATTTGGACCTTCTAATTCAAATCGGTTTCAAATTTTTTTGCTTTCAAATTAAAAAAAAAAAAAACACAAAGTCCTATATTTTGGATTTTGGACTTTTCTTAAATTGTAATATTTTCAATTTTAATGCTTCCAAGTTTGGATTATTCCAAAATCGAGTGTTCTTAAATTCGAAACATTTCACGTTTGAATTACTTTACAATTACCTAAAAATTCAACAATTTGGCAGAAAAATCAATTATTTGGTTGAAAATGAACTTTTTAATGAAAACTTATATTTTTGGGTGGGAAAGTAAACTGCTTTGTACGAAATTCATACCTTTGTCTTGAAAATTCAACAATTTGGATGAAATTTGTTTCTAGGCTGAAAACTCTTTTTCGGTTGAAAAATCAATTAATTTGTTGAAAATTCATCTTTTATGGCTGAATTCAACTGTTTTGTATTTAAAATATAAATTTTTTTGATTGAAATATCACCCATAACATCTTTCGTCGAGAATTTATCTTTCTTGTTTGAAAATTCAACTACTTCGTTAAAATTTAAAAATAGTCTTTTTTGGTAGAAAATTAATGTTCTTGATTCAAAATTCATCTTTTTGGTTAAAAATTCATCTACTTGACTACAACTTGAACTAATTTGTTAAAAATTCTTTTTTGTTTGTTTGAAGAATGAAGATTCATAGTTTTAGTTTAAAATGCATCGGTTTGGTTTAAAATTAGTTTTTTTGTTGTAAAAAATTAACCTTCTTTGATGAAAAGTGATCTTTTTGGTTGAGAATTATTCAAATATTTGGTTAAGTATTAACCTATTTTAAAATATCAAAATAAATATATTAAAAATAAAAAAAAATAAAAATTAAATATCAAAATATTAAAATATCAAAATTAGGAAATCAATCGTTTATGAAATATTTGAAATTGGTCAAAATTCTTGATTTTAGATCTTTTACGCTAATTTTTTTTTTAATTTAAGGGATTTAAGTAAAAAAAAAGTGGACGGATTGTGATTCCTTTTGAAATAATCCACATTTGAGTGTTTCTCATTGCACTTTCTTCCAAACTCGATTGCTTACGGGCGTTTCAAATTCCGACTGTTTCCAAATTTAAAAATATTCCAAATTTGAGATCTTCCAAGTTTCAAATATTCAAAATTTGAGCTTTTTCCAAAAGGGAAATATACAAATTCTCAGTGTGTCCACATTTGGATCAATCCAAAATCGAGTGCTTCTAAATTTGAACCATTCTACATTTTGATTATTCTGAAACTAAGTGCTTTCACATTTTAAAATATTAAAAGTTTTAGTGTTTCCAAATCTGGAACTTTCTGAGTATTGATACTATGAAAATCAAGTGCTGCCCAATTTTTATTATCATTCCAAATTTGGACCGAAAACAGGTAGCACTTAATTTTGATGATATTTAAAAAATAGAACGATTTTGAAGACGAATCACTTAATCTTTTGATTATATTTCGATTATAAAATGTTGAACCGCTTCAAATTGTTATCGCATCAAATTTGGAAGCACTTAAAACCGTAATCCTTCAAATTTTGCACAACTTAAAGACGAAACTATAGTTATAAAAAATTGACTAAAAAGTTTTAAGAAATCTCAATGTCTGCCTAAAAATTTTTTATCGATATAAAAGTATGAAAAACCCATCGCCAAGTGACGATCTCTTTGTAGTAGAGTGCCAGAAGGCGCGAACGACGAGAAGCTTATCGTCGAGATTAGAGACGAATAAATTACTCTCCGAGTGCCACGAGCATCATCTCCTTCTCCCCCCCCCTCCCACCACCCTCACCCAGCCACAGATGTCTCCCTTTCATCGAGGCCCTTTCTTTTTCGTCTGGTTGTTTTCGTTTTTTTTCTTTTATTTGTATTTGTATCTCTTTTTATTCTTTTTTTGCCGTTTCTTTTCCGGGGATGAGGAGGTGGGGGAGTTTTTTGCCCCTTGTTTTTCGTGAGGGAGACTGATACCATCCGGGCTGAGATTTGTGCACCAGGATACCGTTAATGGTGGCACTATTTTAACGCACCCGGAACGAGAACAATGCGCGACGGAATGTTCGTCACCGATTGGTGGAGAAGGCGGGAGAAAGGAATGGAGATTATCCACTCGGTCAGTCGATGGTTCTCCGGGATCTGGTCAAATCGTGACAGGCTGGAATTTGTCGAAAATCCACACTCCTGAGTGCACTGAGTCATTAAGAAAAATAAATAAAAAAAAAAAAGGGGAGAATAAAGGTACATAATTGTAAAAAAAAAGATAGAATAAGATATTTCCTCATTTTTTGGGATTTTAATTGTCAATTATGGCAATTTTTACCAATTATAAGTACTCTATAAATATTGAGTGCTTCAATATTGAATGTATTCCAAATTTCGAGTGCTGAGAACTTTTATTACAAAATGTTGATAAATATCCTAAATTTATATATTTTCAAGTTTGAATTATCTCAAAATTGAGTGCTTCCAAATAATTAGAAATATTCCACATTTGAGTGCGTTCCAATTTAGACTTTCCACTTCGACTTTCAAATTAAAAATATTAAATATTTGAGGGCGTCCAAAGTTTAAATCATTCTAAATTCGACTGCTACTCAATTTCGAACTTTCTAAATTCAAATTTTTTGAAAACTGAGTGCTTCAAAACATGAAATATTATATATTTTAGTTCTTTCAAATATTCAATTCCATAAAATGCGATCATCTGACAATTTTTTATTTTACTGAGAGGGACTGACCTTAGTTAACTACGTTTTTTATCACGCTTAAATGTTTTTTAAGGGAGCAGAGCTCATGGCTTGTTTTTGCTTAATATAACAAATGAGGTTTAACTATTTTAATGAAATAAATGCTGAGGGACGAAACGAGACGATCGAGTACTATATGATACGCATGTGGTGCATTTACCCTGTCTCACGAACCGGAGCTGATTAAGCCTTTGATCCATTTACTCGATTGGCTCTCAGCTCTAATATAATAAAAATAATTAAACCTAATTTATTTCGGAAGATATCGATGCGCTGCTTGTTATCAACTTCAAATAAAATAAAACGAATGAAAAGCTCATAATTCCATTTCTGGAATGTAGAAAACTGGTCAGAATGAATATTCCAGTGCTTTTTTTTATATTCTGCTCGCAATTGAGGAGAAATAAAGGTAATTATAGAATAATCCTGAAATAATCAACTCATATTCATTTTTTAATTTATTCAAAGGATTAAAAATTCAAGTTAAAAACTAATTAGTCAGAATTAAGAATAATTTTTGAAAATGTCCCGTTCTATGACAAAAATTACCTGTTCTAAAACAAAATAATAATTTTTTACGGGAATTTTTGTTATATATAATTTATTTATTCCCCGTAAAAACTCAAAATTATAAATCTTTTAGAAATTTCCCTATACCAAGTCAGAATTAAATTCATTTCCAAAATACATGTTCCAAATCAGAATTATATTTATTTTCCAAATTTTCTATTATAATTCAGAAACATAGTAGCCCCCTTTTTCCAAAATTTGGACTAGAGATGTTTCGAATTGTGGCGAATGATGATTGGAACAGGGATTCTTAAAAGTCCCTTTCCATGTGAAAAATCCCTGTTTCAAGTAAAATTATAATTCTTTACGGGAATTCTATGTTCCAATTGTTAAAATTATAATTCTTTACTCAAATTCCCTCTCCCAAAGTAAAAATTATAATTCTTCTCGGAAATTCCCTGTCCCAAATAAAAAATTATAATTCTTTATTGAAACCCTCTGTCCCAAAATCTAAATTATAATTCTTTGAGAAAATTCACGGTTCTAAGTCAGAATTGTAATTCTTTTGGAAAATTCCCTATTCCAAATGAGAATTATGATTTTTCACAAATTCCCCGTTTCAAATAAAAATTAGAGTAATAGAATATATGAAACCACTTTTACTGTGGATATATTAGTACATTCGAGAGAAAAGTCCCGGTGACTGAATCACATTCCCGATCAATTCCCGGTTTCCCCGATTTCCCGGTCAGGTAGACCAGAAGCACTAGAATTTTCACTACTTAAAATTCGAAAGAACAGGAACTCAAAATTGGCTTTTTTCGACTGGGAACGCTTAGAATTTGTTTTGAAACATTGGAGTTTTTAACTTTCCAAGTTTGGAATAAGCACTCTTGCTTGAAACTCGTGAAAAAAGTAATGATTGACAAGGCAAAAAAAATTTTTTAAACATATTAATAACTTCAAGGATTAAAAGGCTGAATTTAATATGGATCGATTTCCAATATCCCGAGCGACACGATTCTAAATTCGTTTTTGCATATATCAGAAGCGCGACAGCAACTGGAACTCGGATCTCAATAATTCATTCCTGCATAAATTTGTCGAGGCAGACGGATCCGTAATTATCGTTGGCTTATCAGCCTCTTTCTTGAGAAGCTGCCTTGTCTAGTTAGGAAAATAATGTAGATTGTAGAATGTAGACTTGGTGGTTCGGTATCAGCTGCTGCTTTCCCTGTCGCCTTCGGCCCATGCCACGAGGTCATTAAGAATCCATTAAGAGTTTTCCAAAGCGCTCCACACTCCACTAAATATAAACTTTAAAAGCTAAATGTCCCATCGCAGTTTAACATTGGCGGTTGAGAAAAAATTTAAATAAGATAAAAAAAAAGAGCGAGAGAAAAAAAAAGAAACTGCCCAGAATTACAATGAAGTGACATCCTCGTTACGAGGCTCTGAACCGTTATCTCGGTTACAAGTCATTAGGGAGTTCTAAAGAGGTGAAAATAGGTTCTTTAGATAGTAGAAGTCGTTTTCGATCCTGTAGGTATTTTTAAATTTAGCTGACGATGTTCTCAAGATTTTATATTTGAATATTTTTTGGGCTTCGTGCATTTGGAGCAGTTAATTTTGTAGAGTTTTAATATTAAAGATTTTGAAATTTGAGTATGGAGCAACTTGAACTTTCAGGAATTCAAATTTGGAATCACTCACAATGTAGTAACACCTGGTGTTACTAAATACTAAACTGTAAAAGAGCTTAATTTTCCACCCAAAAATATGAATTTTCAACAAAATAGTTAAATTTCCAACCAAAGAGATGAACCGTCAACCAAGAAAAATAAATGTTTTACAAATAGTTCAACTTTTCTCAAGAAGTTGAATTTTCAATTTAAAGAGATCAATTTTTAACAAAATAGTGAAACTTTCAACCAAAGAGGTGCATTTTCAAAAAAATTTATCCAAAAAACATGCAATTCATACCGAAACAGATGAATCTTCAAACCAAAAAAAAAAGAATTTAAAAAAAAAATAGTTGAATTTCCAACCAAGAAAGATTTAAATTGAATTTTCAACACCCAAATACGAATTTTCAACAAAAAGTTTATTTTTTACCAAAACAGTTGAATTTTCAATCGAATAATAAAATTTGCAACTCAAAAAAATATAAATCATCAGGAGGAAGCTGCTGCAAAAAAATAGAAATACAAGGCAAATAAATTACTAACAAGAATATTATATCAGGGGTGGCCGCAAAACTTCATTTTCCATATTCCCTAAATTTTCATTTTCCCCTCCACTTTCCCTGACGATTAATATTCAAAGACCAGAATCTTAATCTTGTAACATTTTGAACATAGAATCTTTCATAAACAAAATAAAACGATTTCAAATTAAAATTAAAAAATTTCAATTTTATTCTACTTGACAGTTGTTTAAAGTGCCTCTTATAGAAATTCCCTGACTTTTCCCTAATTTCCAGGTTTTCCCTGATCACCTAAACCAGTCAATTAGACCTGGTTATTATAAATGTAGTATTTAGCCGAAAGCGTGATTCTGACTGACGAATAGGCGAATTATTATTCACAATAGAAACGCTTGACAGCGATTTAACGAGAACGCAGGATCAATTAGCACCGGAACGTAATCACTCTGCGGTGGCGATTCATTATAGAATTAGTATAATGGGCGGATAAGGCTAGTTCACTTTGCGGTATTGTGCAGCAGTCGCGTGTCCATCATGCAGGAATCCAAAAAGAGGAAAAGGATTCGTGACAAGCGACGACAGCCGTGGATCCTTTAGCTTTCGAAAAGCCTCCTCAACTGCCAAGTGCCAACAAATGTGGTCCCACGTCCTTAGCCTTAGCCTTACTTAGCCTTACTTAGCCTCATGCTTTTAGATTTAAAGAGCATTTATAGCAGAAGACAGGCGACCTTACAGAACAGCGAAGCCAGGGGTTGGAACCTCCTGAAGATGGCTGGCGTGGGAAGCCTGTCAATCTTCATTATCGTCTTAAGTAGAATCTCCCCTGTGCATTGAATTTGAAAGATTGAGATGCTCAGGGTGGACCACTGAATGAAGGATCACAAGTGATAGGATACGACATTCGGTATTACGATATAGCTCATAGGGGTTGGGGTTGGGGTAGAATCCGAAAGTCCAGTATTCATAATGATTACCAATATCCGGAATAGCTCAACTAATGGACTCACCCTGATGTCCCTGATCGATTTGGGCAATCTAGGATTTTAGATGTAATCAAAGTTGATGGAGTAGTCTTCTTGACATTTAGGGAATTTTATTTACAAAGGGAGTTCAAACAGAGATATTGCTTCAAAACACTTATAAGTGAAAGAATCATTTTTTAGTGCAGCCAATATTGGAAAGTTTAGAATTCGAGTGTCACTAAACTTGGAACGCTTAAAATTTGAGTGCCAGTAAACTTTAAGCGATAATCATAAAACGTGAGTGCTTTCAACTTTAGAATGTCTCAAAATATTAATGCGTTTTTAATTTTCAAAATTTAAGTGCTTCCATATTTATAATAGTACATAAATTTAGATTAAACTGTCTTAGAATCCATATTTGAATGCATTCAAATAATTTTAAATGATCCACATTTGTAAAAGTTTAACAGTACCAACTTGAAAATAACTCGAAATAAGAACTTCAAAATCAGGGTGGCCGCAAAACTTCATTTTCAAAATTCCTTGATTACTCCCTGACCATTAATATTGGAAGACAAAATCGAGAAAGAAAAAAAAGTTCATCCAAAAATTCTTGAACTTCGAGGCCAAGAGACGAATTTTCTATAAAAGAGTTCAATTTCCAAACTGAAAATATGAATAATCACGAAAAAAGTTAACTTTGAACGAAAGCGTTGCATTATTAACCAAAAAATTTGAATTTTCAACCAAAAAAGATTCCAGTTGAATTTTAACATCAAAATATGAATTTTCAACCAAAAAGTTCATTTTCTAGCAAAATAGTTGAATTTTCAAACCAAAGAGAGAAATTTTCAACAAAACAGTTGAATTTTCAAACAAAAAGGACGACTATTTGGTAAAATTGTTTTTTTTTTCTTTATTATTATTATTTTATGCAAATAGAAATACATGGCCAGTAAATTACTAAAAAGAATATTTATCTGGATGGAATTTTCAAAATTGCCTAACTTTTTCCTGACCAATTTTTCATTTCCCCGGACTATTAATATTCAGAGACCAGAATTTAAATCTTATAACATTTTTAAACATAAAATCTTTTATAAAGAGAATAAAACAATTTCAAATTAAAAATGTTAAAATTCAAATTTATTCCCTGACTTTTGCAAAATTTCTTTTCAAACTCCCTGACTTTTCTCTGATTTTCCCTCATCTACGGCCACCCTGAAAATGTGAAAGAACACGCTGTTTAAATATAAATTCGATGGAATTCGACAATTAAATTTCAAATATAAAAATTTGAGGACCTTAAAAGTAGTAATTAAAAAATTAAGTGCCTCAAATTTAAAGAATTTCAAACTTGGCGTTCAGACGCATTAAAAAATCGACAGCTAACAAAATATCGAGTGCTAGCATAAAAAATAGTGTTACAAAATTTGAATAATTTGATAAAACTCAAGATGTGGAAGCTCTCAAAATTTCGAAGCACTCGATGTTTGAAGGCTCACATTCTGAGAGTACTAAAAAGTTAAGATTTACATTTTTCAATAAATAAGATTGAAATACCTTAAAAGCATTAAAAACAACTGTGATGTTTGAAAGCACTTCAATTTAAAAGATTGAAATGTTAACATTTTATCGTAGACTTGATGGATAATAAACGACAGAATAGGGGATAGAAAAGATTTCGAATGTCGCGTATAGATACTAATGACCACTATCCTGGATAGATCGACTCATTCTGATAAATTCGAGTGATTCTAAGTAATAAAAGTTGATGGAGTTGCGTTCATAAAGGGAACATCGTTTTCTTGATTGAGAAGAGGAAAAAAGCGTTTCTTTATGAAGACTGACGGGATTTTATTGAGTTTTAATGTTTCTCCAGAAGGAAATGAACCACGTGTTTTTAGAACACAGATGACGTTTCCAAAACGTTTATTGAGTCTGAAATGAGTTTAAAAGCTGTGGGAAATTTCTTGAGTTATTTTTAATCTAAACTCTTTTCTAATTCTCGAATACTCGAATTTTTAAATTCTTACAAATTTCGAGCATTTAAAATTCGAGTGGTTTCAATTTTCAAACGTTGAAAATACGAATTCTTTCAACTTATTGTTAACAATTTCAAGTGCTCATAATATTTTATCCATACCGAAGTAAACATGTACTTATATTTTGATAAATGCTCAGTCAAATTATCCAATCACTCTGATATTTGAAAATGAAACTCACCTATAAGAAAAATTTTGTTGTCATTACTCGTGCTTTTTTTCTGGCAGAGATATTAATTAATTTCGAATTGTCAGAAGATAAATCAATAATAATAGAGGTAATAAATTATCATTTTTATAATTAAAATGAAATCAATAGAAAATTAGAAATCAATTAATTTTTTAATGTTAAGGTAGAAAATCGCCAATATTGAAAATTGAGGGTTGCGAATAAAAATCGATAATTTAACGGTGAGATTATGGTAATATGGCCATTCTCCGTAGCTAATTGAAAGGTTAAAAGCGCAGATTATGCAAGCACTTTGCAATTTGTGATGCAGCGAATTAGAAAGTATATCGATATATAGATGTCGCGACTTCGAAGGATTATTTTATACCGCAATAATAATAATAATAATGTTAATAATAATAATCATTTTCTGAGACCTCAATCTCGTGATAAGCGTACCGTATAATTGAATATCGGCATCAGGTTCATGCTTCAAAGGTGAAATTCGAGCAATAAATGTCTTGCTTTCTACTTATTTATTTTCGATTTTCAATTTTTAGATTTCAGCTGAAATTTCTAGTTGTATAACGCAACGTTTTGATATACGAGCTTTAAAGTTTAATGATTCTGTCAGCATTTAATTTATACTTTGATGGGACGTATAAATTATAGGTCAATAAACTACGATTAGTGTGTAAGTAGTATTTTGTGAATAAATTAAATGAAGTGTTTCATTCCGGTCGCGGATTCAAAAGGGGAAAACAAAAATTCGAATTCTGAATAGTGAGCATTTAGACTTTGGAGGCACTCGAAATTTAATTGTTTTAAGATAAAGCTCTCAAAACCACAAAGTTACAGAAAGCATTCAAATTTTAAATATTGTATTTATGAGCTCAAATTCTGAAAGATCTGAATTTAGAGGCACTAAATTTCAAAAGTTCAAAAATGTAGAAGTAGTCGAATTTTATATTTCTAAAGTTAAAAGTCACTAAAAATCGTAAACTTCCTCATTTTGGACTCAAATTTTCAACATTTTAATTTGGAGGGCACTTAAAATTTAAGGTTTTGTAATATACTCCATTTTAAGAACTCAAAATTGCAAAAGTGCAAAAATTTTAAAACACGAATTTTAAATGTTTCAAGTTTGAAAGCACTCAAATTTTAAATATTCCATTTATATAGGCTCAAATTCTGAAAGATCTGAAGATAGAGGCACTTAAAATGAAAGGTTTTTTAATATGTTCTACTTAAAGGCACTCGAATATGCAAAAGTTTAAAAAATTAGAAGTATTCGAATTTTATACTTCTAAAGTTAAAAGTCAGTGAATATCGCAAAGTTTCAAATTTTGAAATAATCAAATTTTGAATATTTTTTATTTAGAAGCATTTAAAATTTAAGGTTGTATAAAGTTAAAAAGCTCTAATTTCGCCAAGTTCCAAATTTGAAAGCACAAGAATTAAAAAACTCCATTTATATTCAAATTCTAAATGATCTGAATTTCGAGGAATTACGGAATATTCCGTAAGCCTAACACCCCTTTTAATTAGGTCTTAATTAGCATATCTACAGCGATTTTCGAGAATTCCTGATGAAGAAACAATACATCTGCAGAAATTGTAGCATATCTACATGAATTCCAGGATCCTCAGATCCTGATAAAACAAAACACATCTGCGCAGATGTGTTTTGCTCATGAGCATCCTCGGTCTGTCTGCAGTCCGACTTCCTGAAATCGAATAGCACAAGTACATGTTAAGTTTCTTCACCCGGATTCGAGGGTAACTTTGAGCCACCGATCCTTCTTTTCAATAGCACATCTGCATTTTTTATTTGTCAAGCAAAAATAATTCTAGTTGATTAATAATATAATTATTATTAATTATCTGGAATAATTATAGAACAATTAATTGTAATTTAATAATAAATTAATCATTACATCAGAATTTTATTTTTTTATCAATTTTTCGGAAATTTGTAGTTGTTAAGTTTCTCCAGCAGGAAACTCGGAGGTACTTGAAGGCTGATTCCTGTATTCGGCAGCACATCTGCGCAGATGTGTTTATTAATAAGGATTCTCGGCGACTTTGTGCATTGATATCTAGCATATCTACAATTTTGCATAGAAATAATTGGAATTCGCCATTTGTTTTTGTTTTAATGAATAGAGCATGTCCGATTTTCCCCGGAACCGTACTTTTTTTTAAAAACTCTCATACGTTAAAAGGTACAGATGCAAATGCGTTTTGTTGAATATCTCGGTTCGTTTCAAATGCACTTGTACAGCTTCTTCATCAGGACGGCAGAATACTTGACCGGTCAGTTTTACGGAAAATTCCGCAATACTAGCCAGTGCCTTTATAATAAACACTCTCAATTTAATGGCATTCGAAATTGCAAAAGGTAACAAATTTAAGAGAACTCAAATTTTAAACTTTTCAAGTGTCAAATCACTAAAAATAGTAAACTTTCGAAAGCATTTAAATTTTTAACGCTTTGAATTTGGGGGAACTTTTAAATGTGGAAAATATGTTTCCAAATTTATGTGCCCGAATCATGTAACCGATTATCGACTTTTCGGTTACTAGATACGGACCTTCGATTGTTGACCTCTCTAAATTTCGTCACATAAATTCCGAGTATTAAAATATGGACCATTTCCAAATTTTATTTCTTTTCTCTTTCTTTAATTTATGTATTTTTATTTTGAACTCCGTAGTAATTTTTTAATGTTAGAGCGTGTTGATAAATACCAGCGAGAGAGTTTACGCTTGACGCCGTTGGGCAAAGGAATTTATCAAACGCGCTCACGTTAGCAGCTCTCGATTTCCACACGAGACTTGGAGGTTTTCCGGATTTAGCGAGGCGTCTCATTTTTTTTTTCGTCCCAGGCAGTAGTCTTCAATTGCAGGCATCGATTCGCGTCTGGCTAACGATCGTAAGGGGAGGAGGACAAACCTGGTAGTGAGAAAGCGAAAAAGAGAGAGAACGAGAAAAAGAGGGATGGAATGGTTGTGGAAGAGGGTAAGGGTGAAAAGGTGACTGAAGAGTAAAGAGAGAGAGAGAGAGAGAGATAGAGAGAGAGAGGAGAATCAGGGGGGTGTGTGTGCCAGAGGGAAGTTCGAATGCAACCGGTTAAATAATGTCGACCATCCGACCAAGCGTAATTCACGTCGGATGAACTATCGGGATCCGGTATTTGCTCCTCGGTAAAAAAGACGAAACGTCGATCGATCACACAATTATCGGAAATCCCGTCGCACAATCATTCCGCACAGTTCATGCGTGTATACGTGTTTCTATTTCCCGTTTTCACTTTGGAAATAATTAAAATACCCTCCCTTAAAACCGATCGCGTGAAATGACTCCTGTCGCTTATCATTTTTAGTTTCTCAAGAGATGCCTTAATTTTAAACCACCCAAAAAGCGAGTGCTATACAAAAAATGTAAACCAAATTAACAAATTTCTTGAAAAATTCACAGCATTCTTTCATCGTTTCACTTTCCTTTTCTCCCGTCTTCTCTCTCATCGACAGGTGCGGTCTCGTCTTTTCTAACTCAGCCTGCAAGTCAGGTGGGTAATCGAGACGACTTATGCTAAGAGTAAGGGCACCGCCAGTCGAGACAGAGAAGACACTGGTGTCGCCGGTACCAACAGGAAAAGGGGGAGGGGAGGGGGCTGAAATTCACAAAGTGGGAAGTTGTAAGTTAGGGGATAGGTGTACTAGCCCCAGGCCTTTTTGGACAAGGGGAAGGGTTACAACAATCATGGGGAGGGGGGTTTGTCGCGGGCCGATTCGACGAAGCAGTTTTACGACTTAAAAACCAATTCCCGGTCAGTTTGGCACTCGAAACTCAAAAGCCCAAAGTCTTGAACCATTGTTAAACCAGGAGTGGAATCGAGACGAGCAAAGGAGTAGAAGTAAGAAGTCCTCCCAGGAACACGAAGAGCCGGGAACGATGCACTCGAATTCCGGTTGCACGGTTCGATTCTTCTTCGACCGCAAAAGTACATAGGACGGGGAGCATGTCACGCCAATTAAGCGAGACGCCGCGCGCGTGCGAGTGAGATAGAGAGACAATGATACAGAGTGAGAGGGAGAGGAAAATTGTCGGGCAAGGGGGGAAGGCACGGAGGACTCAAGAACTGAGCGGTTTAGTGCTGATGCGGGAATCGTCACTTTGATGAAAAAGGAGCGCAAAGAGTGAGGAATTAGGTTTGGATAAAGAAAAAACACTTCGAAATAGAAGAAATTTAATCCAGTTTAGGATAAAAAATATCTTATTGATGAATTTTTCTTTATAATGGTTTATACAATGTGCACATCTGATTGAAATAGAAATGTTCACCTCATTCAAGTGCAAGTGCACCTATGCCAGTTCAAATGTACTAAGTGCACCTTTTAAGTTAAATCCGAGGTTAAATCTCACCTATTTAGGTGTATCCTTAATCACGTAAGTGTACCTATATGATCGTCCAGGTGCTCCTGTATTAATCTAAGATTCTAATCAAAGACGCATGTACCCATCAGATTACAACTCCAAAACACATTTTTTTTCAAACTCCTCCAACATTCAATATCAAGGGAAACCTAAAGGAATGTAATTTTCAGGAAGTCGCTTAAAAGCCTACAGGAGAAGCGAAATAAGCGCAAACTGGTCGCGAAGAGAGTGGACTTGGTCGGGGATTGAAGAAGAGTTCGCTGGGTGGGGAAAAGGAGAGGGACGACGAAGGGAAAGAGGGGAAGAAGAAGAAACGAAAAAAGAAGCGATCAAACTGCTCCCGACTCAGCGGCTCTCATACTTAATGATATACTCCGCTGAGCGGGTCCCGCTAATGCACGAACGCTATACAATGCCGGGCGTACACCCCCCCCCCCCTTCACCAACCCTGTTCCCCTTCCATTTCCTTTGGATTCTCCCTCTGATCCGAGTTCCTCACCCCGTTTCTTCACTCATTCTCTCTCTCTCTCTCACTCTCTATATTTCTTCTCTTTTCGCTATGGTGCTTCGAGATTCTCTTGAGCCTCGCTTCTCGCGGAGCTCCGCATTACCACCGCGGGTAACGGGGTCTCTCAGACCCCTTGTGACTCGACCTTCTTACTCCCATCCCAGAAAGGATGTCCCGACACACGTAGATCGTGCACCTTTATGCCAATATCAAGGGCGTATTTGCCTCGGGACTTTGATCATATAATTGAGAAAATTGGAAATATTTTTGTTTGATTTGTGCTGTGTACCTCGAGCGTTAAAAGTTCGAAGGGTTCAAATTGAAAATGCTCCATGGGTAGTTGGGTAAAGATGCTCTGACATTTAAATTAGTACATATTTAGTCATCCAGGTGCACATTTAGGGCTGATAGGGGTAAGTGTCATAAAGAGAAAATTTGGAATTAAAAACAAATTAGTTATTAACTTTTTTTTATTACAACATACAGACTATATCTCTTATTAATTGTATAAAAAAGGCGGATGCTATTAGTTATTGCTTAATCAATTATCTAAAAAACATTAGATGCTTTTAGAAAACGAAGTGTCTTGTCGATGAAAAGGCAAATATTTTTCCTATGCTTGGCTCGAGGCTTGGCTAGTCATCCCGAATTTTCGGGACGACTAGTCCGTCCCCTTTTCCAACTTGCTCAATTTTTCGGGACGACCAGATGCAGCCTTTAGAAAACTCCAATTATTAGTAACTGTGTCATCTGGTCTCTTGATTTTAATTTTTCTTAAATGCAGCACCTTTTTTTTTTTTTTTTTTTTAGGAGTGGAGGAAGATATATTTTCCTTGAATATCCGTTTATTTTTCGAAAATTTTACATTTTTAATATTTATAATGATAAATTATGACCTCACCTTTGCACTAAAAATGTAAGTATATAATAATAATTGGCATATAACATTTTAATTTATACATTTACGCAGAAAAATAATTTTTAACTCAATTTAGAAACCATACAATTTGAAATAGGTAAGTTTTTCAATATTATTTTATTTTCATTAATATTCTTATAAGTGAAAAAATGGCATGCAAAAATATATGATAAGAATTAGTGGATGTTTCATTAACAGTTGCGAAAGAACAATTATAAAATTTATATTTTAATGTTTTTTTACATACGTGTCAGACTTATGCATAATGACGCAAAATCTGAAGTTGATGCACTACCAAAAAAAATTTAAAATATTTCTTCAGACAAGTTTTTATTGATTAAAAAATGGGACGATTAAAAGTAGAAAGTCCAAAGATAATTTTGGCAAACTTTGAAACAAGAATCTTCTGAAATATCATTAATCAAAGTCAAGGCGTCTATAGTGATCAGGCAATATCGGGAAGAAAACAATTATTTATTTACACGTGCCAAACTTATCCTCAATCACAGACTGGAGTGATAAATATTAATCGAAACTACATTGCCGATCACAAGTATAACATCACCTGTTTATCGATGATTGCTTAAGTTCTTTTAATATTAATTATATGAGAGTTAAATTATGTTTAACTTAAATAGGTTGAAAGCTACCGGAATTATCGATTAAACGAGCAAGGATGAGTTATGTTATTTTGTGATTTTTTAAAGAAGATATTGAAAAAGCAATGAAAATTTCAATTTTTTTCTTAAAACTTAAATAAATCTCATATAATAAACATTGTTTTAATTTCCTTTAGATCATTTTAAAGGTAGATTTCTATAAAATCACACCAACTTATCACCATTATGACTGTGAAAATTTTTGCTTGCATATTTAAAGTTGAATAAAAAAGGTTGGAAAATTTTTATATTTTTTCTGCTGATTTATATAAAACGTATGTTCATTTTATTTTTATTATTATTTTCCAAGAGATGAGATGTCTTCAAATTTCTTCAACTTTTTTAAGCAGCATTGTAAAATATTTATTAGGGTAAATGTCCCAGTAATCCTAAAGGTCCTAATAATCGTGAAACGAAAGTCGATTGTCAAAAGCTGAGAAAACTTAAAAATTCTGGGACGAATTTTGCGGAATTGGCCAACTTTTTTAGATCAAACCTTTTTTTTTTGAAATTCAGAAACTCAATTTCGCAAGAGTTGAATTTTGTTTTGACTTTAAACTAAAAATTGAATTTTTTATCGCAATCGGCAACCGAGCCTGTTCCAATTTTAGGTTCATGTCATTTTGAAACTGTCATCTTCCACATATCCTCAAAACTGGATAATTTTTCCTGAACGAACTTTTTTGCCCCGAAGCTCGGAAGCGGATTTTTGTACTTTCTTCAAATTGGGATTTCGATTTTAGAGAATTTTTTCCTGCTCTCCTGTGAAATTACGATTTTGTCCCTGATATTCTTGCCACCCTTCGGTTGAGATCAAAAAATGGCAAGTACGACAAAAATCTAAAGTTAAGCGAGCCCGGTGTTAAAAACACTAACGACGCTTCATAAATTAAAAGTCGTGAAATTTATGGAGAAATTTCGTGTGCAAGAAACAGGAATTGTGGGTTTGCTTGTACAGTTGAATGGCAGAGGAGAGTAAGAAGGAATAAAGAATGGCCAAGGGGGTAAAGAGAAGAGAGGATTGTGATTCTGAAGTCATAATAAAAAGACTATAAAAAAAAGATACGAGCCAAAAGACTTTTACGAGGATCGGCTGAGCGATTTTCCCCGCATCGGGAAGATCCCTCTGTTTATTTTCGATGTGTCGCTGGTGTTAGGCGTCGTTCTTTAATCTCGCGCTCGTGAAAACAAACCCGGGGATATATAAACTTCACGGGCGTTATTCGTCGACAGGGTCTCATTACAAAGGCGACGCGTTCTGCTCAAAGTGTGTCTCGCGTCGCGCTTTTACACTTTTCCGGTTCCAATTGGCTCTTTGTATCTTTTCCGTTTGTTAAAGTCGATTTTCGTGAGAGTTTAGTAATGAAAATATACCGTTTTTTTTTTAAGTTCATCTTCTTTGCCTGGAACAGATGCAAGAAATTGCGAACAAGACGAAAATGAGTACTATTGTGAGTACAGCCATTAAATAACATATGAAGAAAATCATGCATTGTGTTTTATGTTCACGCAATAAGTATTCGGCAGGAGAAACAAACCTATATTTTGCCTCCTTGTTTATTTATTCGGCAAACTTCCGCGACAATGTAACGAGGAAGACAGAGGATTTTCCCTTGTGGCAATCTGGCGCATCCGCTCTGCTTTAGACAAACACAAGGCAATGCTTGTTTGTTTTGCTGTCCGTTACTTCCGCGACATTAGGGAGCAATAATAGGCAAGCCTACCGCGCCCCCGAGTTTCTTTCTCTCCTCGTATTCCACGCGAAAAACTTTTCCCAACTTGGAGAATGCGGAATACGAGACGCGGAAAATTGCTGATTTGCAACTCTCAGTCCTCTTTCTGCTCAATTGAGCAGACTTTGTTCAACATTTAAGAGAAGAAACTGAAGCTATTATTGTGCAAACACAGGCAGATGTGCATTGAGATTAGTACTTGTGTACTTGGGATTTCAAACTTTACGTAGCCGAGGAAATATGATATTTAAATAGGTGCACTTCCACTCACATTAGTATGCGTATATGCTCATATTGGTACCCATGCACTCAAATGTGTGAACTTAGATTAATTGAGTGCATTTGCAGTTTTATTAGTACACTTGAACTTACGTGAGTACAGGTGTACTTATACAAGGTCAAAATGCACTTACAAGGTGGCCGCAAAACTTTATTGTCCAAATTTTCTGACTTTCTCCTGATTTGTGACCAACCCTTTTTTCAGCTCGTCTAGGACTAATTTTACGGAAAATTCCATAATACTAGCCTATTCAAGTTAGATTCGAAAAAACTCATATGAATTGAAAAAAATGTAAAAATGCCATTGATCTCAGTAAAATTTTAGTGAATTTAGAGGAATTACGAGAAATGAAAAGAATTCGATGATATTCATAAAAAAATTCAACGTAAATTTAGAAAAAATGAAGTAAATTGAAAACAATTCAAAAATATGAAAAAATGCATTGAAAATAAGTTTAGAAAAACTCAAGGGTGTTCAACAGAACTTTTATGATATGCCAAAGAAATCCAAGTGAGTTTAAAAGGCTTCAGGATGAATGAAAAAAAAAATAAAAAAAAAATTTTTAATCCATTGAATTGAGTAGAATTCTTCCGTTCAAAACAAAAAAGCGGTAAATGTATAACAAATCCCAAATGTATTTACCGCTTTCCTATTTTGCACAGCAGAATTGAATTTTAGAAGAATTCAAGTAAATTCAAAAAATGCCTTAGAATAATTTAAAATACCCTAAAATATTTTAAATCTTTTGAAATCTCATTAAATTACTGAAATCAATTAAAAATTCGTTGAAATATTTTAAAATACCCTAAAATATTCCCAATCCTTTCAAATCCTTTGAAATCCCTAGAAACTTTGTAGAGCTCCTGAAAATTCATTGGCATTTTTAAAAATACCCTAAAATATTTCAAATCCTTTAAAATCTTTCGAAATCCTTTGAAATTTTTTGAAACCATAAATACTTAAAATATCATGATTATCTTTTAAATCCCTTCAAATTATTGAAATCTGTTAAAAATTGCTTGGAATAATTTAAAATACCCTAAAATATTTCTAGAATATTCAGAAATATGTATAGACCTGAATTTAAGAGTGGTTAATCCATGCAAGAAAAGTGACTAAAGTGATGTTTTCATTTAAGAAAGTGACCATAGTGACTTATCTTAAAAAAGTGAATAAAAAGTGATTTGAGAAAAATAGTCACAGAAAGTGACTTTAGCCATTTTTTTCCAAATCCCTAACTTTCCCTGACCAACAATATTCCCTGATTTCCCTGACTGACTCCAGTGTCTGAATTAAAACTCAAAAGGTACAAATACACTAAAGTGCGTATGTATGAACTTATATGAGTACACACTGCACATACACTACGACAGTGGCATGCGTACTTAAATATGCGATTTTACACTGCAGGTTCGTGTGGAACCAATTTGGGAATATTTTGTTATTTTCTTAAGCTGTAAATTACAAAAGAACACAGTTAATTGACTTTTAAATATACAATATCGTAAATTGAAATTGCAAAATTGAAACCTGTAAAGTTGAGCGCATCACCATATTTCTGGAAATGGCGCCTTGTAGCTTTTCTTTTGCAGTCATTCTCTGTCTTTCTGCATCGCGTCGTAAAATCGTGTGCAACGTGTTGAACCGTCGCCGGAGCGGCCGTAAGGTCGTAACGTAACATGCGTCGGCAAGTTACGACGGGTATATATTGGAAAAAAAAGGGGAAAAAAGTGAGGACCAGACGAAAACCGAAGGCGAATTTCGATGGAAACCCGGAGAAGATTCCAGCCATTCTGGCTTTAAAGATGGCCGCCAGACCACCGACACTAACAGCTTCTCCCGATCATCGCGCACACGCCGATTACTTACGTTTAATAGCTTCTCGTGGTTCACAGAGTTTAAGCGCTGAACATCAACGATAAACCTGTCGCGATGTTTCGACTCGGCCCGTTGGTACCAACTTGTCCGGTGCCAACTCTCCGCCCAGAGCGCGCTTCGCAATATTGTCGCCCTGGCCCTTAACGATCCATTCGCGATGAATACGCGAGGCTCGAATTACGCTCGAAAGTTACAGGAGAAGGGAGAATCGATCGCGAAGATGCACCCGATGCCGATCGAGAATTCTCGGATTTCAGATCCGAAACTTCGATTAAAAAGGGTTGAGGTTTCGTTTCATTTGAGAGCCTAGGGACCTGCAGGGTGGCCATTCAAATCTCAGCAAGAAATTCTTTTTTCCCCGGTCAATCAAATTCCCAAATTAAATTCGTTAATTCCTGCCTTCAAAAATAAATCATTTGTGATTTTCAGTACCCGAAAAAAATTTTCAAACCGATGAATGTAATGCGGAAATAGAATTTTTAATTTGAAAAGCGTTTCCAATTAAAACTTAAATATTCCATTTGGAAAATTTTACACTCAAAAGCTCAACATTTTAAATTGAAATGATTTTTCTTTAATCTTTTTCTCGGGTTTTTATCCCGGTTTTTTCGTCACCAGCCGCGGAATAAGTCAAGCGGCTGATGAGTTACCAATGTTATGAATTAATTTAGTTATTAAAACTTGCAGCTGAAAATTGAAAAATTTCAAACAAACTTGTTAAATTTGAGATTGTCCAACTTTCAATGACTGAATCCATTGAACTATTCCATTTTAAATTTTTTTAAATTATAATTGTTCAAATCTTTTTTTAAACTTTCAATTTTAAATTGTATATGTACAATTTTAAACAATTTAAATTTGTAACAAGCGAGTACCAGATTAAATTTAATTGGAAACTGTACAATTCTGAATTTTTTAAGGCGTTTATTTTGAAAATTATCATTAGGCTGATAAAAAAATGAAAATCGGATATGATTTACAGGTCCCCTATTAGAGTTTTGCCTTTTTTGTTGATTTTCTGTTCTTTTTATATTCTCAATGTCTTGAAAATGCAGGTATTAAATTTTACACGTATTTTTAAGGAAAATAATAATTTTTTCTTACTTGTTTCACACTTTCTTAGAATAAGCAACTTTTTTAATTTTACTTATGTATTGTATTTTATAATTGGCATATGTCAAATTCTTACAGAAAAATGTGAAACAAGTGTTCAATCATTTTTTTGCCTTATAAAATAAATCACCCTGATGATAATTTTTAAAACCATAATTTTATATTAAATTATCAACGGTTGAATTCAATTATTTTGGACAAGTTCAAACTTCTTATAAAGTATTTGCTAAACTAAAAACGCTCAATTGTTAATACTTTAAACTTAAAAATGCTTAATGCTTTAAAAATATTTAATTTGAGAAAGTGTACAATGTTAAATATTTAATTTAATAAAATAATAAAATATTTCAGTTATTAAGACTTTCAATTTAAAATTTTCTTCAACTATTAGGGCTTTCTTTTTAAATAATAAAATGTTTAACGCCTTCAGTCCATACTTATTAATTCGCATGCCAACACACGTGAAAGGCGTTCTTTTTTCACGGATGCTTCAATAATACGATATTTCAATTTACGAACAGTAGGACGACAAAAAATGACATCAAACATCACAATAAACCCACGCTTTTCAACAAACCTAACATAAAAAACATGAATAATATTAAATTTAAAAATATTAACATTCATTCTTTTCATCTTGCATAATTTCATAAATTTCTGGTTTATTTTGCCTGAAGACATTTTTATTGTGAACTTGTACAAGAAAACGTGCAGTACGACGTGTACATTAATTATACAGGAGGATCTTCACTTTTGAATAATATAATAACTATCCCTTCTAATAACAACTCCCATGAATCGTACTCAAGAAAATTAATTTCCCCGAAGAAATAAAACCGTGATAAAACTATTCACTCACAACCAACGTAGTAAAATGATCGACCGAGTGTTGGATCGCGCGTTATAATTAATTAAAAAAAGGCGCGAGGGGAGAGAAATAATTACGCGGGCTTTTAACTCGCTAAGCGGAGCGTCGCGAGTCGCAACGCGAAAAAGGGTCCAGAGTCCAGATCCCCAGCATCCCAGAATCTTTCCAATCCGTAAACCTAAACTTTCAATTTCGCGCGTCGCGAGATTTATAATTACATACCGTCTTCTCGCCCCAATGTACCAAAATATCAGCACAAAACGAGCATCAGAATGATGGGCGAAGAAGTAGAGAACTTAGAACGAGCAACATTTTTTTTCTATTCTTTTATTTAATTTTTTTTCTATCTTTTTTCCGCGGTTTGCTTTTCGAGCGTTTGACCGAGCCGCTTAATGGGCCCGTGAATGAACGATCCTACAATGAAAGGCACTCGGCGCGGTAATTAATTGTGCCCGGGAGCCAGCGTTGGGTGGTGTTCGAATTTTTAATTACTTGAATATAAACCATCCGAGCCCTTCCTAGGTTTCAGTATTAGAGGGTCTCTCCCTTTCTTTTTCTAATTTACTTTGACAAATCGGACCTTTTAAAATTCCCAGAGGACGTAACTTAGGGCACAACATGTTTCTTTCTGAGTTGAATCTTTTATGGTTTAGGTTTCTTTCATATCAAATATTTGCTTGACAAGTGTAGCTAAAATCGGAAGTGAGGCCATGCACTTTATTTAAAATGCAGAAATTTTTCACACCCAAGGCTTATGTTTCCATTTCGACGAAATCTCATATTTTCGAAAGTCTTCATTCTGTATGAAAAATATTCCGAAATTAGCGCCTCGTTGGGATTCGCAGTAAAAACGCACTGCCCGTAAATTGCAGACGCTCGTTAATCTGCCAAGCGTCAATATAAAATCCTGTGCGTAAAAAAATATATTTGTGTGGTTTATTTTTAGCCCTTTGTATATACGGGCTAAAAGATGCTGGTAATCAGATAAAATTTTTGGTCATAAGAATTAAAATTCTGATTTAGAACTGATAATTGTTTAAAAGAATTATAATTCTGAATGTGAACAGGGATTTTTTAAATTCCCTTCTTCTAAATCAGAAATCGAAAATATAATTCTTTATGGAAATTTCCTGTCCCAAAGTCTAACTTATAATTCTTTATGGAAATTCCCTGTTCCAAGACAGAATTATATTTATTAACAACATTTCCCGTTCCATGTCAAAAATGTTCTGTTTCAAATCAAATAGTAATTCTTTACGGAAATTTCCTGTCCCAAAGTCTAAATTCTAAATATGTAATAACTTTTTTATGGAAGATCTTAGTTGTATCTCAGAATTATAATTATTTTAGAAAATTCCCTGCCGCAAAGTCAAAACTATAATCCTTTGAAGAAATTGTATGTTAAATAGCCAAAATTATAATTCTATATGGAAATTCCATATCCCAAACTCAAAATTATAATTCTTTTCGAAAATTCCCTGTTATAATCAGGATAACTATAATTCTCTACGTATACCATTAAGCCATTTCCCTTTCGGGGTAGGCGTGACACTACCCGATTCGGGTAGTGTTTCTAGGTTGATAACTTGTAGTAAATAACTACAAGTGCGGGCTCACCACACCCACGATGTGCCAACAGCACTCAGTTTTCTCGAATGGTCACCCATCCAAGTGCTAACCGCGCCCAACGCTGCTTAACTTCAGTGGTCTGACGAGAACTGGTTTTTTCAGCGTGGTATGGCTGTTGGTGATTTTTGTGATTTTTTTTATTCCCTGCCCCAATTCAAAATTATAAATAAATCAATAGAAATTATAATTCTTTACTAAAATCCACTGTCCCAACTTAGAATTATAATTCTTTTAGAAAATTCACTGTTCCAAGTCAGACTTGTAATTCTTTTGGAAAATTCCCTATTCCAACTGTGACATCTGATTTTTTCACAAATTCCCTGCTCCAACTCAGAATTCGAGTAATAAAATATATGAAACCACTTCTAATTCGCATATTTGTACGTTGGAGAGAAAAATCTCGGTCATTTCCCAGTTTTCCCGAATCCCGGTCAGGTACACCCTGCTGATTCGGATGAGTATACGTGCGCACACCTTAAAATCCCAATTTTTCTAAATATTTTCGACCAAAACTGGTAATATTTAACTCCTTTATAAATTACCTTTTTCTGCATAATAATCCGACCCTTCAAGCTTCAAACTCTCTTTTTCATTCCGCTAATGCAGTCGAGTCCCCTTTCGCCCAGAGATTGACACGCGTGCCGAAAAAAATGTCTCGCGAGGCGAAAAAGCCACCGTTTATATGCTCGCTCGTGTCGAGAATCTCTTGTAAAATGTTAAAATGAGTGCACGCCCTCTCGTATTGCGGTTCTCGTTCCAGCAGGGAGACTAAAATATCCAGAAGGCACTTAGCACTATCTACAAAGGCTAATGTAGCCGCCCGATATAAAGGTAAGTTTCGCCCGAGAGCGTGGCGACTCACCTTGCCCCCCTCCCCCCGCCTTCACCTTCTTTCTCCCCCCTCCCGGAGACAATTTCGATATCCTCAGCCCCGTTTGAGAGCAAGTCGTTCGTGATTTCTCAATCTGGAGAGGATCCGACTGGTCCTGGCTCCCGTTCGAACGATTAAATGTTTTATTTTGTTCGGAATCTCTACCCCCTCCCCTTCCCGAAAGACCCCCTCGCCAATAGTTGCTTTTCATCACCATCACCCGGCTAACACTCCGCAATCGCAACACTCTTTAACGACACGTCGAAAGAGATTTATGGCCCATTTCCAATAAGCGATTTCGCTTCTGGCATTGAAAGGAGATTTCTCGAAAATCTGGACATTCGGAGATGAGTCGACAATTTGCGGAGTCATTGACACGGTTTCAAATTAAGGGGCGAAAAATTTCCTTTGTGGGAAATATTGTACTGTTATTTAAAAGATGTAACTTACGATTGGTAGATCACAAATGACACTTTTTATAAAGACTCACCTGAAACAGAAAAAAGTATAGTATTATAGACCAGTGGTCGGCAAACTACTGCCGCGCGGCAGCCGTAGCTGCCGTGGCGGGTCGAGTCAAAATCTCGCGGCAGTACCTGGTGCCGCCATAAAGGTCCAACCCGCCACGGATCCTTCTTTTGTTAAGCGGTTCGAGTAGCGGGGATTAAAATTCAAAACTAAAAATTCTTAACTTTCAAAATTAGCAATTTGAAAATTTGAAATTCGAAATCTGTGGATTTTCGCGATCAAAAAGAATCTAAGAAACGTCTCAAAACCCAAAAATTCAATGAACAATAACACTTTTAGTTTATATTCAATTTTCATGATTAGAAACGTGTTAATTTCCAAAATTAGCGTAGAATGGCATTGTATAAGCTTATAAAATTCTTTTAATATTCGATCTTCTTATAAAGAAAATATAAAATTACTTTTCATACAGGAATACAAAAAAAACATTTTTAGTTAAAAAATGAGGAATTTGAAACAACGAAATTTAAAATTTGTTATTTTTACGACTACATGACAATCTACAATCTTTTCTTAAGAGAATAAAAATCAATTAACGATAAATACATAATTTTGGAATTTATTTTTCATTGTAAAAACATTTTTAATTTACAAACTGAGTTTCCAATGGCATTTTATTGAGTAATTTTAATATTCGATACTTTTGTATGGAAAATATAAAATATTTCTCATACTTTTCGCATGAGAATGTGAAGACAAGATTTTCAGTTTTAAAATTGGCAATTTGAAACTTTGAAATTCAAACTCTGTGCTTTTTATGATTGCAAGTACCTGTAATTAATAATATGATTGATCCGATAGGGCGAAAATGGAAAAAAGGAGAGGATAACCCAAGAAAGAAAGAAGGGGGTGCAAAGTATTAACAAAGTGCATGCAATATTCAAACATTGTACTCTAAATATGAATTATTTTACAATGACCCAATGAGAAACGAAGTCAGTCACTGATTCACTCACCTATAGTTCTTAATTAATTGCAATATTTGAACTTATACTTCAAATCTGAATTAGTTAAAAATTGTAAATAAAATATAAAATGAGTCAGTGATTCAGTCACCCAGTATTTAATTAATTATTAGTTAAACTGCCATTTGTTAAATTTTCTTAAAAATTTAATATTTAGAGAGTATGATCAAAAAAAATTAAACGCGTCAATGAATCCAGACATTAAGAAATTAGTTAGCGCAAAACAGGGACATCCCTCGCATTAATTTCGTATGTGACGCATTTGATCTCTTTTTACCTTTCAGTTTTAGATTCGAAATGCTTCATATTTTTCAATATTTGTGTCTGAATTTTCTTTTGTTACTTGTTTTCAGGTTTTTTAAATCCCCTTTTTATTAACGGAGAGACAGTAGAGCTGCAGGTAAATATTATATATAATAATTTGATTTTATTATATATGAAACTTACCAGCATGGTTGTGTCTCACTAGAGAGAGCGAAGGAAGGGGCTCTCTTACTTTCAAATATAGGTCTGAAAAAATGAACAGAAGAATAGCGCACTTCAATAAATTGGATTGATTGATAATATTAGTCAATTTTTTAAGTTAGTTTAAAAGTAACCGTTAATAACATTTTTAATATTCCAAAACATTGACTTTTAACTTCCCAAGAACAACTTTAGATGTGTGTAATCGCAAAAAAGTCACAGGTTCCGAATTTAAAACTTTTAAGTCGCTAATATAAGAATTAAAAAAAAATTGATTGTTAACTTCTTATTCCCATTGAGTAGTCCGTCTCCCAATGAACCCCGGCCGAGAAAAGCTAATACAACCGAACCCTACGCAGGAGAACCATAGCGTTGACGAACAAAGTCCGGCAGGCGAAAAAAATTTCTTGGGCCAACCCTGCCCTGACCTGAAAAGCGAGCAAAAAGTTTGCCGACCACTGTTATAGACGATGGTCACAAAGTTTGGAAACGTGTAAATTATCTTTCTTTGGCAGATGTATTATAACACAAAAAAGCTTGGTCTGTATTTGTTATGCAGAGAAACGAGTTTCTCAGCTTCAATAACCGCATATTGAATAAAAGCACAGACTAAAATCCAGTTTTCTCGAGGACGAGTATAGGCTTCGTGGTTTGAGTGACATTTGGAAAATGGGTTGTCAAACATGCGGGAGCGCACACCAAACCACGAAAGTCTGACAGTTTCAGTTGTGGTTGAAGTATGTGTATGTGTGTCCATGTGTACCCTGCGTACTCTATATACATACATATATGAATAATATTGCATATGTACAGATAAATATTGCACATATGCACAGTAAAATATGTTACACAAAATGCACGTGCAAAAGTACTTGATGCATGTACATCTATATTATTCATAATTACGTTTTACACATGGTACTTTTACTATAGATGCACATACTACAGTCTAAAATATGCTTTCCATAGAGGCTACGTCATTCAATTCGCTTTATGCATATAATATGCCAAGTTATATATCACGTGTATCAAGCTAGGTAAATCTATAGCGGCTCATATAACAGTACCGGCAAAATACCTACGCAATCGCGCACGCCGGAGGTATACTCCTCTCGATATACATGCGAAGAAAAAAAAAAGATTCTTTGCGAGAGTTGAGCACGATATTGCGCTATTATGTAAGGCTGCCGCATCTGTATCGCGATGCCCTTTGATTCTGACCGAGTGAAGCCACTTTCCGGCGCTTTCCGTATTCCTATGCGCGAATACGTGTCGGCCTATTGAAAACACCGGAATCGCAGTCGACTAGAATGCCCGCAGGGGTCGAAAGTCGACCAACAAGAATGAGAGAGACGATAGTCAATATTCTTTAGATAACAGTATGTTTTAGTCTTTTGTATGCTATTTACTCTTTGGCATATATTTACTCTTTCCCAAGTTGTTAAAACCGTAAACACTAACTATGTTGTCCAAACGCATGCGCAATTTGCCTTTAACATCTCGGATGTTTCAGCTTAATGCAGGTTAACATACATTTTTTCCGTGCAAGGGGAATCTTTATGAAAGTCGGCGTATTTGAAAACGTTTTGCACTTTAAAAAGGAGGCGAAACAGGATTCAGGAAGTTTAGCGCTCCGCCCAAAATCGAGAACGACCTTCCTCGCTGATTTTCGTTCTCGGCCTTTCGTCCATTGATCCGAGCTATGGTGGTGTTTGCAGGTTCGTTTGCTCGCCGAATTGAAACGCGGTCGTGTTTGTTCCTGTTTTTACAAACTGTCCCTCTTGTGCAATTCAGGATCCACGAGCTCGTTAATCGGGCTTGAAAGCTACAAGGGATCATCCCCAAAGGATTTTCCTCATGTTTGCCAAGGATCAGCTAAGAAGACCCTGAGGAAGCTCATCTTTTCAAAATCACAATCCTAGATCTAAAAGAAGAATACAGAAATCTCTCCTTCCAATCTCTATCGTCCCTATTTGATCGCATTTCTATGCTCGCTATTAGATCACGAATAAATATTTGACGCCCCAACAGCTGTTTGACTGTTACATACCAAAATTCGGATGGAACCTTTAAACCAATTTTCCTTTATATTACTAAAAATGCAAATTCGCTGGAGATAAAATTGTAATATCTAAAGGGAATCTAGTTTCGATCGGGTTCGGGAAAGAACGCCTCGTCTTCCAATCTCCCCTTTATTGCTGCATATCAATTTATTCCCGCATTCCACCTACGCAGGATAACAAGATTAAATTCTCCGAATAGAGGAACAGGAAATAATCCCCGATCTAGGTTAATGACTTTCCAAAGAAAATTAAGAATTTGTTATTAAAAATAATCATCTTATCTCACAATCTTTAGGGTAATGATCAATTAAATTTGACGATTTGGGTCAATCAAAGAGTCTCAAATATATTTAGTATTTAGACCCGTGAATAGTAGAAAGCTAGGAGAAGCAAGGATCGTTGTCTGAGGTTGCGCAAAGAAATAGAAGCAATCTGTAGGTCCCAAGATAAGAAAAATGAGCATTGCACCTTGGAAAAGGCATCGAGAGTCATCGAACTAGAACAAACGTTATCAACGAGTGTGACTGGGCGGATCGGTAGTCTGTGTCCGTTGTTCGTATTATTTCATCGGTCCATTGTCCCCAATCAAAAGATGCCTCAACTCTCGCTCGGTTAGGCCTATTTGGACCAAATTTTACGGCTGTTAGGACTTCCTTATAAGCTCCGAAAATTTGTCACCCATTGGGTGTGAGAATCGACGTGGAAGGTCCCTTATATGATCCAGGGTGTCACACATCATGCAAGCGCAATGGCGTCAAAACCTTTTTCTCGAATCAGTTCAGACTCCCACAGGAGGGAAAATGCCTCAACTGCTTGAAAAGGGATCTAAAACTTAAAGCGTGTGAAACTATCGAAGCGATTCAACCGTCACGTATGCTCCCTTTTTTCTAACTTGCTAAAAAGTAGCGGACCGTGCGGAGTCGGAAGACTAGACAAAAGACTATCCTCTTCGTCGCCATATTGAAACCGTGCCGCACGAGCTGCCTTCGGTTTTAATTTTCACCGACGTAAAACTTCACCCCATGAAATAACAGTTTTCTATACTCTATAAGTCTATAGTTACAGTAATAGTAATAGGTTTTAGTGCTATATTCTGTATTCCAAATCATCTCGACAAATTGCCCTTTATGGGGTCAGGCTTCTCCCCTCTATTGTGATTTTCAAACATCCCTCTCCTTCCTACACATTTTTCTTCTCAGCTATTGATATCCGAATACTGAGTTTTTCTGAGCCTTGAAAAGACTTTCGGCTTTCGGCAAATCGTCCCAAATCGTCCGGCCAGGTGTCGCGGACAATGGCATCCGGCTACTTAGCACACCTACGGGACCCAGGCTTTAGAGAAAAATCGATGCCCGCGGATAGGCTTTCAATTTCCGGAGTGTGAGCGCGTGTATAAATGTGTATACGAAAACTTCGGATACAATGGCTGATGTCACTCGCAGTGGCGTAGAAGATATTTGGAATTTGGAAGATTTCGAATCTTAAGTCCTGTTTGATTCTGCTAGCAGGCATATGTTTTCACATGAGAAAAGTTTTGCATTTGTACAATTCTGCCGTCCTGATGAAGAAACTGTACAACTGCATTTGAAACGAACAAAGATATTCAATAAAACGCATGTGCATCTGTACCTTTTAACGTATGAGAGTTTTTGAAAAAAAAGTACTGTTCTTCGGTAAATCCGACATGCTCTATTAATTAAAACAAACAAAATGGCGAATTCCAATTATTTATATACAAAACTGTAGATATGCTAGATATTAATGCACAAAATCGCCGAGAATCCTTACTAATATATACATCTGCGCAGATGTGCTGCCGAATACAGGAATCAGCCCTAAATCAGGTCAGCCCTGAAGAAGTGAACTGCAATGTTCACGAAACGTCGGCAACATTCATAGTTTCGCACACGATTGAAACCCGAAAAAGCTTTAATTTTAAACTTTAAATTTCAAATTTATTATAATGCATCATCGCGAAAGCATTAAATCTATCAGCCTTCAAGAACCTCCAAGTTTCCTGCTGGAGAAACTTAACAAATACAAATTTTCCAAAAATTGATAAAAAAATAAAATTATGATGTAATTTTTAATTTATTATTAGATTACAATTAATTGTTCTATATTTATTTCAGATAATTAATAATAATTATATTATTAATCAACTAGAATTATTTTTGCTTGACAAATAAAAAATGCAGATGTGCTATTAAGAAGAAGGATCGGTGGCTCAAAGTTACCCTCGAATCCGGGTGAAGAAACTTAACAGGCACTTGTGCTATTCGATTTCAGGAAATCGGACTGCAGAAAGACCGAGGATCCTCATGAGCAAAACACATCTGCGCAGATGTGTTTTTTTTTTATCAGGATCTGAGGGCTCAGCACTATCCCAAATCCTGGAATTCGTGTAGATATGCTACAATTTCTGCAGATGTATTGTTTCTTCATCAAGAATTCTCGAAAAGCGCTGTAGATATGCTAATTGAGACCTAATTATCTCGAGATTTAATTACAATTTTTAATAATGATTAGCATAGTTAAATTCGTCTTTTCATTACGAATCCAACCATATAAAAAACTAATTATTGATAAAAATGCAGTTGTACAGTTTCTTCATCAGGACGGCAGAATTGCACAAGACAATTTGTACATCAATAATCCCTGCTTGATTCTGCCAGCAGGCATGTGTACTTTTACAAGAAAACATTGACACGAACAGAAAAATTTGTATATATACGTCAAGAAATTAAATATGTTAACGGAAGAGAAGAATGTACAATTGTGCATCAGTACCTCTTGAACATTTGTGCAATTGCGCAAGAGAATATTGAATAATCCCTGGTCGATTCTGCCAACAGGCATATGTTGTGTATTTTTACATAAAAACATTTGGATTATCACTGCTGCTTTCAGTATGAAATGTCAGCTCTCAGCTGCTAATCAAACCACACGGAAACTCAAATTACGATCACCGAAAAAACATGATTATAGAGAACACGTGCCTTCATTTGTAAATTTGAGAATACAATCAAAAACATGAATTTAGAGGATGTGCATTGTGTACCTGGAGAGTCTGTGTGCTACATGAATACACAAAAGGAAAGTGAGCGAATCGCAGAAGCATAAGTGCATCCGTCTACACATGGTTGTGTTCCGAAGAGTGCTATACGTTTACTCACTGTATGTTCCATGTACGATGTACCGTGTATATTGCATCTGTGTACCTAAAATCTCTCTCTCTCTCACTTTTTCTCTCTCGTCTCGGGTTGCCGAGGGCGTTCCTCGGGAAATCCTTGCGCGTAACACTGGCGTTTGTTTACGCGCGGATACATCGTCATTTCTGTATCATGAATTCATGGGCGAATGAGTGCTTTTCTCAAAAAATATAGATACAGGAGAAGGATAAAAGGGCGTCTACTGGAGCGAAGAATGACGATTATTTGTACACGAGGGTAGGCGCCCCTTTTATAGACCTTATAATTCACCATCATATAGTTTTCTTATCCTTATACCCAACATGCTAGGATTTAAAGCGACATTAGCAATTTAGATTTTTTACTAAGGTTTCTTGGTCAATTGTGTGGAAAATGGTAAAATATTGTTCATATGTTGAAGGCAGTTAATTTGTCCTATGCAGCGGACTTTGAACCTGTCCCATAAAAAGAGACCTTTCCCACCCAAATATGTCTGATTTAATCTACGTATAAATTCTCAAGTGCCTCCAATAAATTCACTCAATATCACCCCAATTCAAACCACTCGCATTTAACTCTTTGCGGGTTTTCCTTATCTGACTCACGTCAACTTCGCAATCGTTCTTATCCCTGCTTATCTCGTTAATTATTAACGACGACTGTCATTAGAAGCCGTGGATTTCTAAGAAGCGAATTGCGCAAACTTGTGAAAAAAAATCGAAGAATCGCTAATAACAAGAGTCGATGAATAATCGCTAATTCGTTGCTTAACCCCATCGCCATGCAGTTGCAAAGTATTACGAGCATTACCTCTCTTACAACACGTGCGTACAACATTTTTTGTATGTGTCTTTCTCGCTTTTCCACACTCTTGATCAGATCCTTTTGCTTTCAATCTTTCTCTTTCTATCAAACAGGCTAGAGAATAGAAGTTAGAGCTTAGACCGTGGACTGTCGATCTTCGGAAATATATTGCCAATTATTTTCCCCTCGGTGGAAATCCAGCGTGTGAGTCGCTCTCGTCGAGGATAAGTTACTCGCGAGATTTTTGCCAGAAGGCCAACCTCTCACTGTGGATAATCGCCGGGGGGAGGCAAGGGAAAGAGGGAGACGGAATAGAACGGCGATCGATCCTCGAGACACAAGTATCGACACAAACGTTCATATAGTTGCAGAAAATCGCGATCGATCGAGTCGAGCACCTGTGACGTGGACGATGCAATGTTTTTCTTTGATGTCGAGTGAAGACTTTCTAACCTCAATACGTCCATCGAGAGCGCGGGAAAAATACTAAAGCTGAAGGGACTTGGATTCTTATCACATTTTCTGCTTGCAATAAAAACGTGTAATGGTGCATAAGAGCAAATCCTTTTAGAAGCGTTCAATATCAAAGCGATGAAGGCGAAAAAAACAAATGAAGAGGGGGCATTGTTAAAAACGCAAAGGGGGTATATTGCAGATCCAGAGGGTGGATGATAAGAGGAGTTTAAGTCTCTATTTAAAATTCTTTAAGGGGAAGGACATTTTGAAGGGAGGGGGAGAAAGCATATGAGGCCGGGAGGGGCGAACGGCATACTTAAGGCAGAGGGAAGATATGAAAGACGTAGAGAAGACGCGAGCCAGCGGAATAGAGTACATAGGTAGGAGGAGGCGAGAGGGGAGTACCAAATGTCTAAGAGGAGATAAGTATAGAGGGGTTGGGAAGGGGCGATGGACTAATATGAGCGGACAGTAGAGGGGACAGGGAGGTTTTTAAATGAGTATAACGCAGTATCTCAATTAACACACAATTTAATCGCAAGAGAGAAATCATTCCGAAGCAATGAGCCCGGACAATAAAAATAGTAATATTCGCATAATCGAGTCAACACGGTCTTCCAGCACGTAAATTATAATTTTATTCCAATGGGAATTTTTCAGTGCTCAATTAATTATGGGAAAATGAATTTCCACGCTTGGCTTGTCTGCTACCAAGCTACGTGTCTGGAATAAAGGAGAATTGTCTTTTTCCGGCTAGTCGATTGTTATCGCGGTTGACAGTGTCGTGCCCAGGTATAGTGGATCTCAGCTCAGCGACTTCCATTCTACCGTATGTTCAGTAACTATAACTATATCTATTTCTATATTGCTATGTTCAGAATGTAGTATATATATATATAGTAGATTCTGTCAGACATGGTACAGGAAAGGACAGAGCAGAATGAGGAATGAGGAGAGAAGGTACTGTTCTCTTTCTGTTCTGAGTCTACCTGTTAGCCAGGTAGCTGAGACTCTTCAAACCGGACGTGAACTCAGGTCCTCAGGAGCTCAGAATTCTTCGCTGATCCTTGCGGAGCTCATCACGTTCGAAAAACGTGATGATATTGTCGAGATCCTCATTTTCGAGGATCCTACGTTCCATCTTTATTCTCAACCATGTTTTCATTTTTTTAAAAGAATTCCGTTTTTGAGGTTTTAGATTTAAAGATCCTTTGTAAGGTTTGTCGTTTCACCGGATACATTAGTCACTCCAATTTTAAAAGATTCTTGAAAGATATAATTCTAAAAATATAAGATTAGAATTTGAAAAATGTATTTGAATAAAACTGTTCGAATTAATTGATATTCTCGCAAACAAACAAAAAACCGCTGGTTTCGATTTTTTTCAAGTCCAGGATTTCGACCTCCGGCTACTAAAATTGCCAAACGTCCCGGAAACAATAGACTTAATTTATCGACAATTTTCAACGCCTGTCGAAACGATTCATCCGAGCGAGTACTTCCAATTTATCACCTGTCCCAATAAAAAGTTTTCATCCAATTCAGTTTAAAATTGAACGTTTCATCGATACTTTTATAGTTTCCCAATTTTACACTTTCGTTGATAGCGATCCTCAGGAGGTGAGGATCAACAACCAGGAAATCTTTTTTATTTATAAAACTCATAATAAAAGTTGGATTCTTTTAATCTTTGAGAAGTATGCGCTCGAAATCTCTAATTAGTAGAATACATATTTTTTAAAAGGATCCCACGATAGTATTCTCATCGTAAGATGTTTTATAATACAGAGATAGGAAACTCATCTCTCCACTAAACACCACCTCCTGGGTGCCCACAGTAGAGCGCAAAGTCAAACGCGATAATGGCTTGGCTTCTTTTAGAGTTTTATGGATGGAACCAAGCAACTTTATGAAGATGTTATCGAAAGTTCCGCCGTGTAAAAATGCACTCTTTTTATACTCTGATTGCCCGAAGCTATTGCGAACGAATTCATTTTTCACGTCAATGACCCCTCAAAAGGACGTGGAATAATTTTGTAATATTAATTATTTCAAACTCAATATCTCGATGTATTTAATCAGACTGGCTGCTAAAATATGAGGAAAAAAATTCCAGGCTATTACAATTTAAAAATTCAAGCTTTCAAACTTGGAACTTGAATAAGTTTAATTCTATGAGTCTCAAAACTTAAAAAATCTTCAAATGAGAATCAGTAAAAGTGTTCTTTTCTTTCAAATCGAAAGCCATTCAAATTGAACAATTTTCGCTTTGCTTACAAAATTTCAGTGCTATAAGCATTCAAAATTTCAAATGGAAACTCGATAATTTTACTTGCATTTGGAACTTTTCTAAATTGAACATTTCAAACTCAAAAAGCTTCCAAAATTCTAAATTGTAATTGGAGAAATGAAAAAATAATTCTAAAGTCATCATATGTTATATAATATATACTATAATTTAAATTATAATTGATTTTTCTACTAAGAATTTATAAGATTTCAAATTTTGTTTAATTCACAGATTATTTATTTTCAATTATTCTAAAAACCGTTCAGAATAAAATAATTTCAAAAAGGAATATAACGTTATAAACGTACGAAACACTGAAAACTGAAAGATTCCAAACTTCGTTTAAGTTTGCAAAATTGTTTTTAATATTAATTGCTTAAAATTAATAACTGTCAAAGTGTGTAAAAAAATGTTTAACTGTTGAAAATATTGTTCAATTTAAAGACTTTACGTTAAAACGTAATAAATTAAAAATGTCTCAAATTAAAGCTTCTAAATTGATAAATTTGAAATTGTACAATAATGAATAAGGTTTCAATTTTACATTATTCGATTTGAATTGTTTTTTATTACGAACTGTCTGTCGTTACGGAAAATTCCGTAATACTAGCCTTTTAATTAAAAATGGTTCAATTTCAAACTTCAAATCAAACATACTGCCGTACAAACTAAAAAGATCCATAAGTCCAATCTCACTCGAACTGAGAAAATCGAGAAAAACAGTTTGCCCAAAGAACTCTGAGATCGAATAAAAGTTTGAATAATCTAGAGACACTATTTGGGTAAAAATAATGTGTTCTTTCTTATTTTGCAATAAAAAATTGATTTTTTAAACAATTTCTATTAGAAAATGGACTTGCGATTTTTTACTAGTCGCGGAAAGTGAAAAATACCAGGCAAAAAGAACACAAAGGCACTTGCGGACGATGCCTTTATCGGAGAGCTCGAGCACGGCCTTAAAATACAACAACAAAACATACGTAAGGGACACTGTGTGTTCAGCGGCTGTCCCGAACTTACCCGAACGATCGTCGCTAATGTATAGCCGAATCTAGCCGGGACTTATTTCCCTTGGATTTCCGATCAGAGTCCGAGCTATTTCGCAAGGCTAAAACATACGTAAGGGCAAGCGATTCTTTTCGTTTGTAAATTCGCTCCGCACTCGGTCACTTTTACAAGGCAAAAAAGACAGAAAGTTCTTTAGGTTCTTTTTGATTTGTATGCTGATGACGTATTACATGCCTTATACAAATTTTAGGACACGCAAAGTACTTTGTGTATCTTTTTATGTTGTATTTTTCAACTTTTTCGACTTTCCTCAATTATAAACAATCGTTTTTTGCAATAAATATTATTAATTAATAATTTTTATTAACACAGTTAGACGCAGCTTTTTCTTACGAATCCAACGATACCAAAAACTCATTTTTCATAAAAATGTCACTTATGTATCTTTTTAGTTTGGACGGCAGCATAAATGTCCTAGTTTCTGAGTGTAAATTTGACACTTTTCAATTATAAATCTTCGAATTTGAAATTATTTGCAAATATCTAACTTATAAACCTTGAATACAAAGTTGTTTGATTTTGTAATTTTAAAACATCGTTTAACCATTAAGACTTTTTGAAGTAGTCCAAAATTAAACTCTGATAACAAAATTTTTATAAACAACAGCCAAAAGATTTAAATTTCATATTACTTAAAAAATCTTCAATTAATAGTGTTTCAAGTTTGAAAAACTTATATTTAAAACTGGTAACGTAGAAATGAACTAACTGTAAACTTTCAATTTTGAAATTGTCTAAATAAGAAGGTTCAATTAAAAACTATTCGATTTGGAACGTTTTTAATTTGCTTGTAATTTGAAATTGTCAAAGCAATGAGAAAAATTGTATTAAAAATGTTATAATACAAAAATGAAGGATCAAAAATGAAGAAACATTCGAAAAGTGAAACATTTCTACGATCAATTCGAAAAACTCCGAGTAAAAAAAAGTATTAAAAACATAATAATCTTATAACTATATCATTAACCAATATTGGCGACGCAGATATATGCAGGGAATGGAAATCGGTAGGAAAGTGTTACAAGCGATTTCAGATTCCGCGCTGTGTGAAAACTGGAAACGCGAAGCGATGTTTTGTGAGGACGCTCGGATCACACGTGTGTGGATGAAACCGGTGAAAGTGGTTCAGTCTGAACCCGATTCCAGATTCGACTTCGAGTATACGCGCGTCTCCAGTGTAAAAGTGCGATTTCGCCGCGGGATTTATTGCCTCGCGCGGAAACCGATCTCCGAGCCGCGTTTCACGATTACAGAGAATTCTCCATGTCTTACGCCGAGAGAAAGGGTTTTCAGCATTTATCATTCGAAACGAATCGCAATTTATACAATTTTCTGTACAACTTGTTTTCTCAAATAAATTAGAGAAATTACACCCGTTTTCAATAAAATTCGACTCCGAACATTCAAATATACATTTTAGATTTAATTGCATATTTAGAATTTGAAAGCTGCATTCAGAAATAGGCAATGTGGTAATCAGGACAGTAATTGGCACTCCAGGCATTTTTCGAGTTTGGAAATTTGTCAAAACCATTATAAGCTTTAAACAATATTCTTAAATACACAGATTGATAATAAATTTATTAAATATTCAAATGACCATAGTAGATTTTGCCTCAAAAGTAGTTATAGATAATTTAGATTTAAATAAATTAACAATAATGTCAACAAACACAAGGATTGACCACGATAACCTACAAAGTTTAAACAATTTTAAATTATTGTTGGATTTTTTGCTACTTTCCCTGACCATTAATATTCGAAGACCAGAATCTTAATATATAACAATAATATAACCGGAATAAAACAAACTGAACAAAAATAAATGAATTTTCTACTGTAAAAAATGAATTTTCAACAAAACAGTTTAATTTTTAACCAAAAAAATATGACTTTTTAAACAAAATAGTTGCATTTTCAACCAAACTGTTAAATTTTCAACCAAATGATCGAATTATCAAATAAAAAAGACTAAACGTCAATTAAGAACAGCTGCATTTTCAACGAAATATTTGAATTCTTTAGAAGACTGATTAATTTTCATCAAAATAGTTCAATTTTCAACAAATTTCTTCAATTATTGAATTTTCCACCTACAAAGATTAAACTTAATCAAAAACAGTTAAATTTTTAACCCGAAAAGTTGAGTTTTCAACAGAAAAATTAATTTTACGCAAAAAGACGAATTTTTAAGAAAAATACCTGAATTTTTAACTAAAAATATACATTATTAACCAAAAAATGGAAAAGTTTTATTTTCAGTAAAAGAAAATAATTTTCACCCAAAGAGGTACATTTTCTAACCACAAACATGAATTTTCAAAAAAATAGAATTTTCAACCAAAAAGGATGACTTTTATAAAAAATTGTTGAATTTGTATCCAAATAATAAATTTTTCAAATAAAAATATAATCGTCAGGAAGAACCAACATAAAAAAAGGAACAAAAGGACAATGAAAATCAATTACTAACAAGAATATTATATCAGGGTGGCCGCAAACATTTTCAAAATATCCTAAATTTTCCCTGACCAATGTTCAAATTAAAATTGATTAGCCCTGACATCAGTTATTTAAAATGTTTCTTAGAGAAACTCCCTGACTTTATCAAGATTTCTTCAAAATCCTCAACTTTCCCTGAACAATTATTACCTGTCTTCCCTGATTTCCAGGTTTTCTTTTATCAGTGCCAGAAAACCTTGAAAAAAGCTTTTCCTTATCTCTAGGGTGAACTTTCTTTTTTACAAACATTCCCAGCACCGAATTTCGTAATAATTTCCCCCAGGTCGTTTTTTAGGGTGATTCAATCTTTCTTCTCCCTTTGGCCTTATCAAGGTTGTGATCTGAACGCAGGTCGATGCGACGTAAATGTTACATAGTGATCCCTACATATAGTCCATTGTGTCCCCTCACAACGGTAAAACGCACTCCTCGATCCATCCATCTGGTCAGCGGTAATGATACGTTTTCGGCCCTGCTTCTTCACTAAAATCGCATTTCTCTCGAGATCCCCCTGGATAACGACACGTACCGTTAATGGAAAATAATCGCGTAGAGCATAAAGTTAGGAAACCACATATTTGCGAGCTATATTTATCATCGTAAATGACACTTTAACCTTATGAAAAGTTGTTTCTGAATTTCCATTAAATACTCCAAATAACACTGGTTTTCTCCCGGTTTGCAAAATTAAAAAATTCTAGACATCAAAAAGTTTCAAAGCAGTTAGCCTTGAAATGTAAAAAAATTCATATTTGAAAATTACACAATTGCCAAATTAAGGGATTGGAAAGAGTACAATTTCGAATTGCAAGCCATCAGAAACGGACTATTCTTATTTGAAGGCCCACAAGCATCAAATTTTAATTTGAATTGAAGAATTTTAAATTTAGGACAATTGAAATTTGACAGATTTAAAACGAAGCACTGAAAATTGCTCAGCTTGCGAACTTATAAACTTTCGATCTAAAATAATTCTAAACTGAAAATTTTAAATGAAGAATTATTTAACTAATAAAACTATCAAACGATACATGTAGAATTTTGAACCATTTCTATTTTAAAGCTGACAGATTTTAGTGCTATAATTTACAAAATTTCCAATTTGAAAGTCCTCTATTCGAAAATTTTGAACTACACTGTAAAAAAATCTTTTGTGATATTTACAATTAGATTGTAATTTCACGAGCAGTGTAGTTTAAATTACAATGTATAACCTGGTAAATATACCAATGTCGCTCCGAAATTCACGATCTACTCCAATTTCACACCATGGAACAGTATGAAATAACTGTCCGATGTAAATTTACTATGTCTGACGATGGAAATTATTCGATCAGCGTGGCACGCAGTCAATTTACGTTAGTGAATAAATTTGAATGTAACACTTTTTTTGGTAAAGTTGCAGTATCTAGCATAATTTCATACACGGGTAGTATTCTTACGTCTTGGCATCCTGAGAAATTACAAACAGGACATAAATCGACAACCCATCGACAAACTGACAGAAAGAGATGGCACTTTGGACTTTATCATAAAATTACGTTTTAGAGCCTCTAATATTGCTCTAATAGTGATGAGTTCCATGTGAATAAAAAAAATATGTCTTTTTTATTCATAACGATACCTAAGAAAAGTAATGTGCGCTTTATTTATCCTGCTACAGTGTTTAAAAATTTATAACCTCACGAACATAACCTCAAAATTGAAATGTGGCCCTGACAATTTACGTCCTGCATTTTTTTTTACAAAAGTGTGTAAACTTACATCGTCGCACGTAGATCAAATAATTTCCATCGTGGTACGATGTAAAATTACACCAACTTTTTTTACAGTGTATCAAAACTTTTAATTTGAAATAAGATTGAACAATTTTAAATAAAAAAATTAAATGATATAAACTGACTTTACGATATTTTTAGCTACACCGCTGAATCGAGACTAAAAGGCTCTATCTGGATACGAACTCACACTTGTATAGAACGTTAATACAGGCACGTTAAAAGTGGCTGCTAACGCACATTCTTTATTTCGCGAATGCACCAAGAGACCAAAAGAAGAAGAAGAAGAAAAAGCAGAAGAAACAGACAGGGCGGAACACAATGGGCCGAAAACCGGAAAGAGGTACGCCCACTTCCCAAAAAAATGACCCCTCGAATGAAAACGAAAAAAGCCCTCGCACACGGGTCGTATGTAATCGTGCAGAAACGATGCCCAAAGAACCTAAGAAGAACGATCAACGAAGAAAGAAGACATTTTTGCAAGAGAGTAAAAGAGATCGAAAAAGCGATGGTCATTGGGTAGATTCCCATGAAACTCGAGTACCGATTTTTTTAAACTTTTATTAGCAGGTTCCCCGCCTTTCTCATCTCTTATATTCAGAAATATGAAAGAAATTATTTAGACCGCACGTTCCTTCAAATCCATGACTTATTAAAGCTACTGCGTGCATTCATCAATAGTCAATCCACGAAGAGCCCAAAATCCGACTGACGCTTATGCCCTTTTGCCGTGACAACCTTTATTTGTAGATGAACTTCTTAATTAATACCCGGCCATTCAAATTAAACAATATTTATTTCGAGCTTTTCAAACAGAACAATAATACAAATTCAATATTTGCAAACCGAGTTTATTAAAGAAAAAATATTCAAAATTTACCAATATATGTTGCCCAGTGGGCACAAACGTTAAAGAACGTTATTAGAACGGCTCAAAAACGTCCTAAGTCAGTCCAAATAACGTTCCACAAACATACAATGTTCCAGAGACGTTTTAAGGACGTATTTGGAACATGAAACGTTTTCCGAACATTATTTGGTCTGACATAGGACAGTTTTTGAAACTGTTTTTCGTTTTGACCCCTAAAAAATGGTTAAAAACGTTTGTATTAAAAAATTGAGAAAACAAATTCAATGTAATTTCCCAGTCTCCAGAAATTCTAGGAATATCGTAAAACCGGAGTTCTTATATCGGGAGTTGAGTGTATTACGGAATTTTCCGTAACGCTAGCCCTGAACGATCTGATGAACGATACAGATTTCGGAACTTTAACATTTAAAAAAACTTTTAAGTTTCCCACCTTATAAAATGACTCTATCAGATTGGAAAGAAAATAAGATGGCAACAGTTTGGAATAAAGGCAGAAATTGATTTCCATGGGTGTGCCGAAGGAGAGAGAAGTAAAGAAGCATTCCGTATGAAACCAAGACAGGGTCCTCGGACCGTTAGAACTGGGTTCTCTCCGATGCGATGCTCCTCTTATCTCCAGGATCAAGAGGATTCGGGTCGAGGTTAATCTCCACCTCGTGGTGCGAGAACCACCTGCGATTAATTTTTCTTCTTTTACCCTCGCGTTTGTCTTTCTTTTATTTATTATCCCTCCAGTCTAGTGTCCACTTGTCAAGTCCCAATTTATTATTATCTTAATCCTTGAAAAATCAAACGTCATAGATTCAAAATTAGATGCTATAAAAACTCGAAAACGTCCCAATTGAGAGGAATTCAACTCAAAAGCTTCTAAATGTAAGAGCATCCTGTCAAAAGCTTGTTATTTTGAAAATAACTGTGCTAAAATATCTAGTTCTCAATTTTCTGGATTTTTCAAATATACAATGAAATCAATGAAATGCAAAAATCAAAACGTGTAAACATCGTCACCATAATAAAAAGGACTGGAGTAAAATAAATTCGTATTTGAACACACACAGAGCGAGCTCGTCGGGTAAATATTTTGCGACAGTTACCACTCTTCGAACTCGAGACGTACGTGTTGTGACAAATATATAAAACCAAATGATTTCAAAACAGTTTAAAACTTGCGCTGAAATGACTACAAAACAAAAAATACCAAGGTTATATTATTTTAATACCGCCAAGCAGCAATGCCCCCCCCCTAATTTGCATAATTCTTTTTAGAGAAAACGTGATCATAAACATTAGGGTGGCCCAAAAAACAAAAGGTTCGAATTTGTTTAAACAATGGTTGTACATTTGAACAATTTTATTTACACTAAATATCGCGAATTAAGTGTATTTTATGAAAGCCATAGTATATTTAATGAACTTGATGACTTTTTCGCAGTACTCAAGAGGGGTGTAAATTAAAAAGCAATAATGGATTCGTATTCTTTGAAGAGTGTTCATCGGATGATAAAAGTATTGCCTATACTTTTCGACGGAATTTGCAAAAACACTTTTAGTCACATTTTATTCTTATGGGAAACTTCAGGGGTGGTCTTATAATATTCAAAAAAAAAAAATAAATAAAACACGTATTCACTTTTTTTGAGAACCTAACAAAATGGGAAGGGAGAGATTACGCAAAAAACTTCGAAACTTTTGTTTTTTTTAGTCACCCTAATAAATATAAAGAAAAAAACACTATATGGGCATATTAAACACAAAGTAACGAAACACAGAATCCAATTAACTTTCTTCGCCACCAAACTGGGCTCATAACTTGTAAATTATACATTCCTAAATAAACGGCATCATTTTTTCACGACCTCTCAAGCTTATTTATCATTTCCTTATTTCTTCGTTCCATGTTCGCCTTTAAAAAAGAAGTGATAAATTCTGAAAGAAATATTTTAAAAACAGAAAATGAGGCATGAAAATGCGAGTTTCATGAAACTGCCGATAAAATGTATAAAAACGGGGAAGGTTTGCACAATTTGGCGATCGGGTTCACGAAGAGAAAGAGATGGGCGTGTCGTCATAAAATGGTCATTGACACCATATTCGATACGATCTTTGAAGGCTGAGCTTTATTATTAAAGGGGCAGTCACACGTGCCATTCGTCAAGCTAAATCTGCGAAATAATCCTAAGTTGAATCGACGTGCCACGTGAACGGAGGTAATTAATGAAAGTTTACCCTATTTTCTAGCCGACAACCAAATATCAAAGAACTTTCATTCAATAATCACTTCCATCTCCACTTGCTAACATTTATTTTAGAGCTTAGGTCTAATGTAAAGTGTTGAAGATAAGCCCCTTTGTATTTATGCAAAAGATTTGGGGTCGTTGGTTTTTTTGCAATGTTGGGATTAGAGTCTATGAAAAAAGTCTAGGGGCCAAATTCAGGAGTGTTGCAATTTAAGGCGGTTGAACGCAAGCTTTAACCTCAAAATTCAATCACCTCATTTTACTGAATAAATACTAGAATGCAATTTTTTTATACTTAGCGGTACTCCTTTTTAAAAAAGATATGTGTATGTAAAGAAGGATTTAAAAAAGGAGAACCCCTTGGTATTTAAAAAGTATTTAGTTCTCGTATTTATTGAGTAAAGTGAAGCAATTGAATTTTTTGGCTAGGGCGTGAGTCCAACAGCCTTAAGAGTTTCAATTTTATGGTAACGATCATAAAATTCAAGTTGGAAATAAGTTTAAATTGGAAGGTAATCCATTTTTTAAGCATTTTAATCAAACTTTGGAAGCTTCCAGACCAAAACGGTCAATTTCGAATTTATTCTATAATTGAGAAGTATAAGATTGTACAATTTGGAATGCTACAAATTTGAAATTGTCCAATTTTTAACTACTTAATTTTAAATTATTCAATTTGTAACAAATATTCTATTATAAAAGCTATCATCTGTCGATTGTCAATTATATTGTGTATGATCGTTTTAATTTGAAATTGTACAATTTGTAACGTTACAATTTAAAACTGTTCTATTTCAAGATCTTTCACCTAAACCTTATTAACACTTGAACCCTTAAAACTTATTATTTTCTATGATACATATGGAACTTCATGTAATATGCACGATTTCAAAAGTTTCAATCTTAATTTATTTCTTTTATGATCGTTTTCAATTCAATTTTGAACACCTTTAATTAAAATTGATCAATATTTCATACTATGTAGGACTTAGGACACTTAGGTCATCGAGGATGTTTTAAATTTTTCTTAAACTGTCTAATATTTTAAGACGTTTTTTTCTTCAAACGATAATTTTTTTAACAAGGTAAACGTTCCAGTAATCCTGACGTCAATTTTCTTGCTTTTTATATAATTTGATTTAACTTAACTTCTACTTAATATACTATACAATGTTTAAAAAAATAAGTTTTATAATTAAATATTACTTTGAAAATGTTTTTAAAAAAATATATTCAAATAATTATCCGAGTAATAATCAACTTTCACCATTATTAGGATCGTCGTGATTACCGGGACATTACCGTATTTAATTTAGGATTAATTATCTAAATTTATAACCGTTCAATTTCAATCCCTTTCAGTTTGAAATTACAATTTGGCGGTTTACGTTTTAAAAAATACAACATTTAACGTTTGATATCTAAAATTGTTTCAAACTAATACTTTTCATTTAAAATTGTAGGACTTTAGTAGATTTAAACTTAATAAAATCATATATAATTCAAGGAAACAATTTAAAATTCTTCAGTTACGAGGATTTTAAGTTCAAATGCTCAATTGTTTAATGTTTTATGAAGAACTATTAAAAAACAACGATGCAAATTCAAACGCTTTTTGTAACTGTCCAATATTTATGTTAAAATATAACATTATTCTATATGGTACGACGTTATCAAATTAAAATCATCCAAACAAGGCACTGACTTTTTTAAGTCATATTATTTTGAAGGATTTCAATTTAAAAGCAAACAATTCGAAATATTTCCAAATTTCAATATCAAGTTATGCAATTTTGAACACTTCAAACTTCAAAATCATCTAATATTAGAGCTTTCAATGTGAAAAAATCCAATTTCGATTATTTGCTTTTCAGATTATTCGAATTGGAACGTTCGTAATTCAAAATTGTTCCACAATATTTCATACGTTTTCGATTGTTCCACAATATTTAAAACGCTTTCAATTGCAAAGTATGATATAATAAATGATAATTTTCAATGTGGAATCGTTCAATTTCTAGCGTTTGCATTCAAACTTTTTCATGAACGATTTCAATTTTAAATTGGTTAAATATTAGGACTTTTATGCTGAAATGGTATAATTAGAAATAATTAAATTTTAAACTATGCAAATTTGGATAAATCAAATTTGGACTATTTGACTTTTAGATTTGTAATATCCTTAATTCAAAATTATTCCAGAATATTTAAAACGTTTTTAATTGTAAATCATAATATATGATAATTCTGAATTTGGAATCGTTCCGTTTCTAGCGTTTGCATTCAAACTTTTTCATGAATTTTATATTGTACTGTTATCTTTATATTGTACAATTTCAAATATTAAAACCTCAAATCGTGCGGTTTGGAACGTTTCAATTTCCGTTCGCAGCAAACAAAGTATTCAAATTCAAAGCATTGGTCATTTTCCATATTCATCTTTAATCCCACTGACTCATTTTTATTCTCCTATGTTTTGGATTAGAAAGAAAAATAAATCATTTCTAAGAATTCCGTGCCATTGTTCTTGAATGTCGAGCTGAATGTTAAAATCAAAAACGCAAAGTACAATAGAATGGTCAGAACATGACGAATGTCTTTGCTTGCTATAAAAATGATAACCTCAATCTATGTTTATTTACAACAGGAAACAACTGAACGAAGTTTCACAAAGACTAAATATTAAAATTGAATTTCCAATTTACTGTTTTCGTTTTCAGTTAAAAATGGCTCAACGTCAAAGGCTTTTAACTTAAAATGCTCCACTTTTATTGAATTTGAATGATTTAAAATATTATATTTTTCTTTGCTTACAAATTTAAATTTAAATGACCAAACACCTGAAATTTTCAATCACAAAACCTTACCTTCAATCTCCTCTTTTAATATCAGTTTAAAATCCTCGCGTGCACTTTTTTTCCAACACCACTTGTTTTATTTTCACTTTGTTTAAATCCACACAAAATACAAAAGGGATCCAAATTCACGAAGTGCAATCCAGATTCCAGCCCTTTTTTTATTTCCCTATTTCCACCAATATAAGGATTCGACACACTTGCAAATAACTGGAACCGAAAATAGGTGAGGTTTGCGGAAATCCACTTTATAAATTTCGCGGCTCGCGTAGGTACACAGCGAGTGCTGAATTATTTGTCACGGTCGATAGAGGTGCTTGGACTGCGAGCGCCATTTTAGCCCCATGCACTCGCCGCTCGCTTGCTTCTTCTCTCGATTCGAGTTTCTCGTTCACTGACGGGACAGACACGTCCACGGCCAGCAAACCAACGCTCCTCCAAACTGGAAACACCGATCCAAGATTTGCAGATTTTCGAACGTTTCAATCGCTCGAAATTTCAAATATTCCACTTCCGAGAAACACAAAAATAAACAATTTTCAGTCTTTTATTTGAATTAAAGGGCACAGAATTTAAATAGCAATAAAAGACTTGAAGACAGAGGTGTATTCTGATATTTGTATTTTTAAATTTTGTGAAATCACTCTTCGGAACCAAATTTTGTAATGTGAGAACTTTTTTTTGTTTATTCAGGAAATGATTGTTATTATTGAAGGGTCCGATGGAGAATCGATAAATGGAGGTTTTCGAATGTTCACTCACTATTCACTTTTCACTGAAGAAGAGTTCCTTTTTGTGTTGTTTTTTTGGATTCTTTTGAGTTAGGGACGCGACGCGACAATTTGAGGGTAGAACCATCCTTCGTGAAGCGAGGACACGAACTGAAACGAAACGCGAAGCGAAGCGCCGAGCGGAGGTTGCCCGGCTGGTTTCCACCGAACCGCTATTCGGCCCGACCAGGAGTGGAGGATTATAAAAAGGGCCCGGGGCTTAAGGGCCTGAAGGGTTCTTGGATTTTCTTGGCAAGTTTTCGAAATGAATGCTTTTGGATGGAAGTGGTTTTAGAAATTGTTTCAATATACAATATATGATTTAAATTTTCAATTAATCACAAACATTAATAAGTTCGCATTTTTCTGTATACATATATAGAAAACTTGTGAATCACAATGTTTCATCTCCAAACGTTTAAATTGCATATTGTTCAATTTTGAAGGCTTTATATATAAAATTTAAGAAGATATCGGGGGATTTCGCGGAATTTCAAAAAAATTAAGAAAATTTACTGGTTTTCAAAAAATTAAGGGATTTCACGGGATTTGAAAATAATACAAAAGCTTCTACAGAATTGCAGGTAGTTTCAAGGGATTTCACGGAATTTCTTCAAATTTCATAGGATTTCACAGAATTTAAGAAATTTTCAAAGCATTTCACAGGATTTCAAAACAATTTGAGGCATTTTACGCCATAATTTCGAAACTTTTCAATGTATTTTACCGAATTTCTTTAAATTTTTCTAGATTTAAAAAAATTGCAATGTAGTTCACGGGATTTTGAAACAATTTGAGTTATTTTACGCCATGATTTCGAAAAAATTTAAGGGATTTAAAAAATTTCAAATGTTTTTACAGTATTTCCAATTATCCATAGACATTTTAATTTGGGATTTTCAAAAAAAAATGAGGGATTTTGCGGGATTTCAAACCAAATTAAGGCTTTTTAAAGTCTCGATTTCGAAATATTTCAAGGGATTTCAAAATAATTCAAAACTTTCCACGAGATTTCGGAAAAATTTATAAGAATTTAAAAGCTTATACAGGATTTAAAAATATTTCTAGACAATTTACGCTGAGATTTCATTAGATTTCAAGGGATTAAGCGGACTTTCTTCAAATTTCATGGGATTTCACGGAATTTAATAAGATTTTAGGGGATTTCACGGAATTTCAACAAATTAAGGGATTTCACAGCATTCCAATATAATGCACAAGGTTCCACATGATTGCAGGAGATTTCAATGGATTTTAAGGAATTAAAAAAGATTTCAAGGAATTTCAAATGTATTCTAAAGACTTAAAGAGTTTTCAAACCAGGATTTCAAAATATTTACACGGATTTTATGACAGGATTTCACGGAAAAATGATTTAAAGAAATTTCCAATTATGTCAAAGTATTTCACGAGATTTAGAAAAATTTTACAGGATTTCAAGAGACTTCAGGAAGATTTCAACAGAAACCGCTGTTTTTTACAGGATTTTAAAACAATTTGAGGCATCTTACGCCGGGATTTCGAAAGATTTCAAGGGATCTCAAGGAATCTCAAGGATTTCAAAAGATTTTAAAAGAAATCAAAAGTTTTCATTTGATTTAAAAATATTTCTAGACAGTTTACGTCGGGATTTCAAAATATTTCAAGGAATTTCACGGAGTTTCTTCAAATTTCATGGGATTTCACGGGATTTAAAAAGATATCAGTGAATTTTACGAGATTTTCAAAAAATTAAGGGATTTCACGGGATTTGAAAATAATTCAAAAATTTCCACAAGATTTCAGGAGATTTAACCCTTAAACTGCACTGTGGGGGCCAAACACCCAGAACAACTTTGAGCTTATTTTTTTCTAAAAGTATACTGTTTCAAGAGTATCCCATTAAATTTTTAGGTCAAAATATTGAAAATTACGCAATATATACATTTTTTTATGAAAAAACTCATTTTTTCGTTTTTTTTTTTAAATCCAGTTTTTAACAAATTATATCGTTATAAAACCAACGGGATTTAAGAAAAACGTATAATTCTACATCCCATTAGAATTTCGTTACAAAATATTGAAATCCGTCTTAGTTATACAAGTTTAAACATCTGGGTGTCAAACACCCACGGTGTAGCTTACGTAATTATTTTGAGGTGTGCAGTTTAAGGGTTAACGGGATTTTACGGGAAATCAAAATAATTTGAGCCATTCTACGCCGGGATTTTGAAATATTTCAACGAATTTCACGGAGTTTCTTGAAATTTCATGGGGTTTCACAAGGATTTAAGAAGATTTCCAGGGATTTCATTGGATTTTCAAACAATTTCAGACATTTACGCTAGGATTTCAAAAGGCTTCAAAAGATTTAAAATAATTAAAAATTTCCCAAGGAATTTCAAAAGATTTTTAAGAAATTTAAAAGTTTTCATAGAATTTGAAAATATTTCCAGACACTTAACGTCGGGGAATTTTACGAGATTTCCACAAAATTAAGTGATTTCAGGGGATTTCAAAATAATTAAAAAATTTCAACAAGCTTCGAAGATTTCAACGGATTTCACGGAATGTCTTCAAATTTAATGGGATGTCACAGGATTTAGGAAGATTTTCAAAAGGATTTCACGTGTTTTTAAAACAATATGAGAAATTTCACGCCGGGATTTCAAAAAGTTTTAAGGGATTTCGAAAGTTTTTAAAAGCATTCAAAAGTTTTCACAGGACTTCAAAAAATTTCTGGATATTTTACACCAGTGTTTCAAAATATTTCAAGGGATTTAACGAAGTTTTTTCAAATTTCATGAAATTTCACGAGATCTAAGAAAATTTCAGGATGTTTCACATAATTCCCGCAAAATTTAAGGGATTTCACGGGATTTGGAAATAATGCGAAATAATCGCTAGGGGATTATATTGACCCTCAAGAATAAATTTTGTAGAAATTATTGTTGATATAAACCCTAATGCTAACAAAGTACATCAACAATTCCTACAAAATAATGCGAAAGTTTCCACAGGATTTCAAGAGATTTCAAGGCATTTTACGGGAATTCAAAACAATTTGAGGCATTTTGCGCCAGGAGTTCGAAATATTTCAAGGGATTTGAGGGAATTGAGCGAATTTTGTCAAATTTCATTGGGTTTCACAGGATTTAAGAAGAATTCCAGGCATTTCACGGGATTTTGAAAGAGTTTAAAAGAATATACAAGTTTTCACATGATTTAAAAATAAAAAAATGTCTAGACATTTCACGCTGGGATTTAAAAAGATTTCAAGGGATCTCACGGAGTTTCTTCAAATTTCATGAGATTTCACGAAATTGCAAAAGTTAAGGATTTCACGGGTTTTCAAAATAATGCAAAAGTTTCCACATGATCTCAGGAAATTTCAAGGGATTTTAAGGGATTTCATAATAATTTGAGGCATTTTACGCCAGGATTTCAAAATATTTCAACGAATTTCACGGAGTTTTTCAAATTTCATGAAATTTCAAGGGATTTAAGGAGATTTCAAGAAGATTCCAAAAATATCTCTAGACATTTTACGCCAGGATTTCACAAGATTTCAAGGGATTTCACGGAGTTTCTTCTAACTTTACGGAATTTAAGAAGATTTCAGGGAATTTCTAAATAATGCAAAGGTTTCCACATAATTTCAGGAGATTTCACGGGATTTAACAGAATTTTAAAGATTCAAAAAGTTTTTAAGGCATTGCTGCTTTTTTTAACGATTATGAAGGAAAATACTATATTTTTGACTATATTGTACTATTTTTAGTTTAATTGTAAATGATTACAGGATAATTAAATATCAGACGTCGGGTTAGTGTAATCATTATTTTTTGTTTTTTTCCCCATTGTGAAATACAAAAATCATTAAATACTTCGAGTTTAGTGAGAGAGGGAGAGTTAGTAAATCCCTGTTTCTCTAATTAAAATATAAGTAACCAATAATTATAATTGATATTTTTATAAATACAGTTACACATACAAATCATTTTCAATTCAATTTATAAGTGTAAGACTTCGAAATAGGTTATTTTTAAATAGCCCTGGAACTTTCATATCAGGTTCAACATTTTTGTTTGTTTTTATTAATATTGTTGTAAATAATGAAGAATTAAAAAACATTTTAAAAGTCAGTTGATTTGGTATTGAAGATTACGAATGTATACACTGACAAATAAAATAAAAAATTTCTTCACGCACATGTTTTGCGAATTGAAAGAATAGGAGGATTAATAGGAAAATGTCTAATCGGGAAATTTCTGCACAAAGATAATTTTGGAAACATTTGAAACTATAATATTCTCAAATTTTTCGTAATATCGTTAATCAAAGTATTTTGTTGTTTTTGTATAGGGACCGAATCGTTGGTTAACAAAAATTCACGAAAATTCTTCATTATTAAAAGTTTGAGCACGCCTAGGGAGCGCGACTGTTGGAACTCGCGCTTCGCGCTCGATCATATATTTATCTCGCGCTTCGCGCTCGATTATGTATTCACCTCGCGCTACGCGCTCGGGCGTATTTACATCGCGCTTTACGCTCTGCTCCTCTAGATTTTTGAACTTCGTGTTCGACTTCGATGACCCGGTAAGAAGGCTTGAATAAAATAGAATTAAAAATTTAAGATTTCAGCGTGAAAGTAGAGATAATCCTATTCTTTTTAATACCTGATTTTCCCTTCAGGCTTCAATGTTCAGGAAAGTAATAAGTGGCTCAGAAATGTAATTCCCGTGTATTCACATAGTGTTAATGACTCTCTTTCCTATTCCAAAAAGAAGGTTAGATATGAAGTGTGTTCAATTCAGTTTGATTCATTCGCGAAATGTGTACATTGAATTTTCTGAATTACCGGTTTTTGAATTCAAGTTAGGAAGGGTCTATTACAGTGAATTCAAGTTTACATTGCGGAGAGATGGTGTGACTTCAATTCAAGAAATCTGAATTGATTTTATATGAAACGTATTATCCTCAATTCCAAATGGTATAACTGAATTGAATGAAATAGGATTTGTGATACCGAGATACCAAAAAGAATTTATGTATTCTGAAAACATTAGTTAACTTGAATAATTAATTAATTAATTAATATAATTATACATACATATAGTAATAATAAATTCTTTAATAATCGTCAGTAAATTGTCCTTTTACTGCATTTGTTATTAGATAGGTAGAAAATTTTATTTTTCAAACTGTATTGAAACGTATAGCAGTTGCTTCTTTCTAATTACTGTTTCTGGTTTAAGAGAACGAAGGGAAAATCAGGTATTAACATGAATTGAAATTTTCAATCCTATTCTATTCAAGCCTTCTTACCGGGGAAAAGAAAAAGTTTGTTTGCAAATATTATAAAATTATCAAAACCTCTACATATGAAGTGATTGTTAAATTTGTTTTTATTTTAGACTGAAAAAGAACTTTATTTACTCAAGATTCTATCGACTTTAAGGAACACATTCTCATCCAGACACTCGCGCCTCGCGCTCGATATTTGATTTGAAAATCATTTGAACCTTGCGTTCTACGCTCGGTTCTGTGCACCGTATGATAGAAACAAAAAAGTTTGAGCGCACTTACGGCGCGCGATTTAGTCGTCGCGCTTCGCGCTCCGAAATACACTGATCGCGCACTTTGTGCTTCGTGTTATATGTTCTTCATATACAAATTACTAAATTTGTATTTGATTTCAAATGAAAAGTACATGATATAATTTAGGCGACAAATTTTATTAGTTAACATTTTATTTTAGCTTGTGCCGTTTTTCAAAAAAGTTAATTTTTTTCATTTTGAATATATTCTTACAACAAAAATTGATTACAGGTTTGTAAATCTTTTTTAAATGCACAATTTTTGTTCATTTATCTGTTTTCGTACCTTGCATTGTTTTTTCAAAAATTGTTTTTTTTTTACTGTCAATGTTATTTTCACGAATAAAACAAAAACTACGCATCCTATCGAAACATGATTCACAATAAATTTGTACCTCTTTCTTGGATGAACAAATTTTGTTTCTGTCATTTTTTTCGTAGCTCATGTTATTCGTCTAAAAATTTGATTTTTCTATTTTCAATGCTGTTTTTTATGAATAAAACAAAAACTACGCGTCATATCAAAAAGTGAATGATAACAAATTTGTAGATCTTTTTTAGGTGCACAATTTTGGCGAGATGATCTTTTCTGGTATCTTGCATAGTTTGACAGCAAAATGGAATTTTTGATTTTTCATTATTTTTTTGTGCGATCAAAATTAGGATTTTTTATTTTTCAAAACATTCAAAAAGTTGTTATGAAAATATCATAGGGTGTTCAGAAAGCAACGTTTTTCTCCTCCTGACTTTTTTCCATATCGTGCGTTTTTCGGCTTAAAATGTTCATTTTCGTTTGTTTTTTGGAATTTTGAAAATGGTATAACTCCAGTAATTTTTTTTTTTATCACGAAAAGTCATGAGGATATTTTGTTCGTCATTTTGCGTACTACTAATAACCGTACATAGAATTTTCAAATCTTCAAAAAAAGTGGTCTCAAAAATTTTCAAAATGTGCTCACTTTTTGAATTTTCTTCCAAAATAGCTGGTTAACGAACTTGTTCTTTCTATGTAGGCCATAAAAAAGTGTGCCAAAGCTTAATAAAATCTGATCATTTTTTCGAAAGTTATCGTGTCTACAGACAGACAGACAGACAGACAGATAGACTACAGACATACTACAGACAGACAGACACCTTGGTAAAAATCGTTTTTTCTGACTCAGGAGGTCTCAAAACGTGGAGATTTGATGAAAACCGACTATGTCAAATTTTACATAAGACCAATACCTTCTCATTAGAATGAGAATGTAAAAAAATTTGTTTAGTATATGTAGAATTAACATATTTTTTGCTATTTTAACAAAAATCTAGTTATCTCAACAAAAATCGAGTTTTTCTTGTTTCTACTAAATGTTTGTTGACATAACAAAACTTTTGTTGAAATAATCCAAATTTTACTGAGAAAGATATATTTTAGAAGTTTATTTTTCCAAAAGCTGCCAATGTATTAAGATTCTCAATTTTGGAATCATTCAAAAATATATTTGAAAAAATTCTGATTTCAAATTTGAGATAACTTCCAAATTGGAAGCCTTTCAAAGTTGAAAGCGTCGCCGTCGCAAAAGTCTCGTATAGGATCAATTAATTTCGAATCAATCCAAATCATTCCTAAATTTGTATGCGATCGAGTCCGATTTAATCCGAACCAATGCGATCCAATTTTCAATTTTTCTCAGTCCGTAAACCAAAATAAACTCGACACGAACCAGCATTCCAATCCTTCTCAATCAGTGTTTGTTATCAGAATTAATCCGGTGAATCCAAGCCGGATTCGTTCCGATAACACACATGGATTGAAAAGGATTAGAATGCAGGTTCGTATTGAACTTGATTCGGGCTGTGACGAGGGGGAAACAACTCTTACAAATGCGGACCAGCGGAAGTGGATTAACCCTGACGAATCTGAAGTACCTTGGATTACCCGGGATACTGGGATTACAGTGGATTACTCCATATTACAAGTGGATTACCTGGGAGTACAAATGGATTTCTTGGGATTCAAAATACATATCATGGGATTACAAGTGGATAACCAAGGGTTACAAGTGGATTGACTGGGGTTACAAGTGGATTGACTGGGCTTACAAATGGATTACGTCGCATTACAAGTGGTTTACTCCCGGTTACATGTCGATTACTACCAGGCGCGGATCCGGAGGGGGGGCCACGGCGGCTTGCCCCCCCCCCCCAAAGCCCAGACTCGAATTTTTCAAATCAGATAATTGAAGTTCACTATATAC
>CAKNYM010052529.1:283093-293401 GCA_932195095.1 Andricus curvator
AATTATTGGATGGCCCCTCCCAAAGCCCTTCTCTGGATCCGCGCCTGATTACTACATATTACAAATATATTACCTGGGTTATAAGTGGATTGCCTAGGATTACAAGTGGACTACCTGGTATTACAAGTGGATTAATCCATGTTACAAGTAGATTGCCTATAGGTTTACAAGTGGATTACTTTAGATTAAAAGGGGGTTACACCGATTACAATTGGATTACTTGGGATTACAATTGGATTCACTGGGATTAAAAGTGGATTACTCCAAATTACAAGCGTATTTCATGAGATTAAAAAATGAATTGTCTGGGATTACAAGTGGATTGCTTCACATAACAAGTGGATTACCTAGTATTACAAGTGAATTAACCAGGATTACAAGTGGTTTGTGCCATATTACAAATTCAGCAAGTCACGCCTACCCCGAAAGGGAAATGGCTTAACGGTATAATAATAATAATTGCCTGTGATTATGAATGAATTGCCTGGGGTTACAAGTGGATTGTCTAGGGTTACAAGTGGATTACCTGGGATTACAAGTAGATTGCTTATGTTTACAAGTGGATTACCTGACATTAAAAGTGGATTACTTTATATTAAAAGGGGGTTACTCCGATTACAATTGGATTACTTGGGATTACAATTGGATTACCTGGGATTACAAGTGGATTACTCCAAATTACAAGCGTATTTCACGGGATTAAAAAATGAATTGTCTGGGATTACAAGCGGATTGCTTCACATAACAAGTGGATCACCTAGTATTACAAGTGAATTAATGAGGATTACAAGTGGTTTGTTCCATATTACAAATTCATTGCCTGTGATTATAAATGAATTTCCTGTGGTTACAAGTGGATTGCCTGGGGTTACAAGTGGATTACCTGGGATTACAAGTAGATTGCTTAGGTTTACAAGTGGATTACCTGACATTACAAGTGGATTAATTTAGATTAAAAGGGGGTTACTCCGATTACAATTGGATTACCTGGGATTACAAGTGAATAATTGTTTATAATATTGGATGGTAATTTTGGCTTTAGGGTCAGAATAAATAATTCAATTAATTTTTAATTATAAACAATTATTTTCATCGAGGGTCAATATAATCTCCCCACTGAATATTACAAGTGAATTATTCCAAATTACAAGTGGATTTCATGGGATTAAAAAATGAATTGCCTGGGATTACAAGTGGATTGCTTCACATAACAAGTGGATTACCTAGTATTACAAGTGAATTAACGAGGATTACAAGTGGTTTGTTCCATATTACAAATTCATTGCCTGTGATTATAAATGAATTGCCTGGGGTTACAAGTGGATTGTCTAGGGTTATAAGTGGATTACCTGGGATTACAAGTGGATTGTATGGTATTACAACTTAATTTTATGGGATTACTATTGGATTAATCCATATTGCAAGTGGATTACGGCAGATTACAAGTGAATTATTTTGGATTATAAGTGTAGTAATCTGATTTATAGGTGATTTACTTCATGTTAGAAATTACAAGTGGATTTTCTGGAAATACATTACAAATTGATTTCATAGGATTAAGAAATGAATTGCCTGGGGTTGCAAGCGGATTACAAGTGGATTGCTCCATATTACAAATGTATTGCCTGTGATCACAAATGAATTTCCTGGGGTGACAAGTGGATTACCTGGGATTATAATGGGATTACTCCATATTGCAAGTGGATTACTCTATATTACAAGTATATTACTCCATATTACAAGTGGATCACCTGGGATTACAAATAGATTGTTTGGAATTGCCTCGTGTTACAAGTGGATTGACGTAGATTACGGCGGATTACAAGTGAATTACTTTGGATTATAATTTTATCACTCTGGTTTACAGGTGAATTACTCCCTGTTAGAAATTACAAGCGGATTGTTTGGAATTACAAATGAATTACCTGAGATTACGAGTTGATTACTCCATATTACAAAGGGATTACCTGAGATTGCAAGTGGATTGTTCCATATATCAAATTGGATTGCAAGGGGATTAATCTATATCATAAGTGGATTACCTGATATTACAAATAGGTTGTCTGGGATTACAAATAAATTGCATGGGATTGCAAGTGAATTACCCTGGATTACAAGCGCATTGACTGGGCTTACAATTGGATTACCCTGGATTGCAAGTGAATTAATCTGGATTACAAGTATATTACCTTAGATTATTGGTGGATTACTCCATGTTACAAGTGGATTACCCGGGATTGCAAGTGGATTACCATGTATTACAAGTCGTTTACTGCTGATTACAAATGAATTACCTGGGATTACAAGTGGATTACCTGGGATTGAATTGGATTGGATCTCTCATATAGCAATTTTTCATGGTAAATTTGGTAAAGAAGAAGTATCAGTCTGAGTGAATTCCACCGGAAGGTCGTGTCAAAGTGGTTGGAGATCGCGATCACGAAGCGGAGATTCGACCTTGTTGGGGATACGAACGCCGCGACCACCAATGTAGAATTGGCGAACGAGGAGAAACCAGAAGATTGAGACCAAATTAAGACCTACGTGAAGTGCGGGCGGCGTAATGTCATCTGGAAATGAGCTTGGTTTCATTTCCGTTCTTGAGACTCATTAATTTCAATTATTCCTTGTTTTAAGTTCTTTTTCAACTGGAATTAAATTATTTTTTGTTTTTTGATGACTTTCAATTTCAATCTGGCATCCGTGAATATCAAAACTTCTATTAAATTGTCATTCGCAATTCTGGCGTCATCTAAATTTCAAGTTTTGGTACTTCAATTTTTAATTCATTTATTTTTGGAATACTTTTGACAAAATTAAAATCTCAAAGAAAATTTCTGCCCATTTTCAGTTTATTCCAATTTTAAGATTCATGCTTTCAAATTGTACAACTTTACTATAACAAACTGCAAATAATATAAGACACAATAAACCAAAATTGTATAGGATATTTATCACTGAAAGTGTTTTAAATTTCGTTTTTGCATCAGTTTTAAATAACAAGTTATAAAACTTTAATTTTTATAATGTTTAACATTTTGAATGGTTCAAAACTGTAAATTTAAATTGAAAGTTGCAATGACCACACAATTTCAAATCGAAAATGTTAAAAATTTAATAGTACCAGATAAATCTTCATAAGTATATTCGGCTATTTTAAAATTACTAGTGTTTAAAATTAAACAATTTTAAATCATCTCTTGGATTTTACTTTTAAATCTATTATAGTTGTAAAATTTCCGTATATTAACAGGGATCACAGTCAGTCCCCTATTGTCCTATTTTTTTCCGTGTTTTTCTCAAAATCCCTTACAATCCCTATATTTGAGAATTTCGGCTATTTTTCCCCTTTTTTTAAGCTGCGAAAATAGCTTTTTTTAGGTCGAGATGATTCCATATAGAAAAGTTGCCTTTTTGAGTATGAAACACTCCACTATTAAATTTTTTTTTTGATCAACATAAAACCAAGTGCAATGGTCATAAAGTTAAAAAAAATGAGTTTTTCTCATTTTTCCTCTAAATTCCAAACGGTATTGAATAAAGTGTAGAATTTAGAAAAGTTACATCTTTTCAATAATTTCTTTACAATAATTTCTTTAATACTTTCAAAATTTTCCAAAAATATTTCATTTGAAGAATAAAGCAATTAATTGATTCAGTCTATCCAATCAGTCTATTGCCAAAAATTATGGAAGTGGAATAATTATTATTCTCCTATCGCAATTATTGCGGTAGAAGGCTAGACGCGGGAACAAAAACGTGTTATTCACAGAACTAAAAAACAATGTTAATAATTTTTTTGAACTTACTGAAATCTTATATTTCTCCTAAATATAATTATTGAGGATACTCGTAATTATCTTTATTTCTGTATTTATTGTTTAAACAATCCACAAAGTGCAATGAACTGCAATTTTTTTTTTAATTTTCTTTAATATTTTAATACTTTATACAATATACATCAAATGAAAATTTATTTGTTAATCAAAATATTGTTAATAAAAAAATTGTTCAAGCTCCTTCAGCTTTAACCAACACATTCTGATCACGTATTCGCACTCGATTTTGTCCAAAATGCGAACATTTCTATATTATGTTCAACACTATTATATCAAATGTATATTAAATTTATTTCTGTACCTCGGCCTGGGATTGCTTATTCAAATATTGCAAAATAAAGTACAAATTTTATTTATCATAATAACTTTAATATTCGTTCCTTATTTTGCATTAAAGTTTATTCTCAGCTACCCTGAAAATGTATATCATTTCAATAAATGTATATTATTACAATTCATAATATGCATTGTATTAAAACGGACGTATTGTCATTATTTTCTTTTTATAATTGAAAAAAGTGCGCATTCTATAAACAAAAACAATTTTGTTATTAAACATTTCATTGCAACTTGTGTCGTCTTTCCATAAATTTAATTTCATTATTTTCAATGTTATTTTTTACGATTTAAACCAAAAATACGGATCCCAACATAAAGTGATTTCAAGAAAATGTGTAGATAACAATTTAGGCGAAAAATTTTGTTAAATAAAAGTTTATTGTCACTTGCGTATTTTTTTCAAAAAGTTAATTTTTTATTTCTAATGTAAGAAACTTTCGTCTATTAATTTTTTTCGTACCTTGTGTCATTTTTCAAACAAAAATTATTTGTAATTTTTAATGATAGATTTTACGATTGAAACAAAAATTCCGCGTTCCACCAAAAAAAGATTAATAACAAATTTATAGATCTTTTTGAGTGTACAACTTTTTTTCATAAATTTTTGTCGTACCTTGCGCCGTTTTCCCAAAAATTTAATTTTTTGTATTTTCAATGTAATTTTTTAGGTATAAAACAAAAACTACGCGTCCTATCAAAAAGTGAATAATAACAAACTTAGATCTTTTTTTGGGCGCACAATTTTTATTTATTCACCTTTTGTCGCATCTTGCATAGTTTGACCGCAAAATGGAATTTGTGATTTTTCATATCTTTTGTGCGATCAAAATTTGAATTTTTGATTTTCCAAGAAAATTCAAAAAGTTGTGATGTTAATCTTGTAGGGTGTTCAAAAAGTAACGTTTTTCTTCTCTTTTCTTCTCTACATACACACAGAGAGACACATTCGCGAAAAGTCAGATCACTGAAGTTAAGCAGCGTTGGCCGCGGTTAGTACTTGGATGGGTGACCATTCGAGAATACTGTGTGCTGTTGGCATATTATGGGTGTGGTGAGCCCAAACTTGTAGTTATTTATAACTACAAGAAAACTATCCACCTAGAAACACTACCCGAATCGGGTAGTGTCACGCCTACCCTGAAAGGGAACTGGCTTAATGGTATACATAAGATTTTTTTAAGGATAAACACTAGTTATCCCAGGTTCAAAAATCAGCAGTGTTAAAAATAATTTATAAAATCGAGGAGAATATGTTCATTGTTAATTGTCACTAATTTTGGAAGAGAACTGAATAAGGCGAACTTAAAAAAATATATCAGGTTAAAATTGTTTCTTTAACAGTAGTTATTTAGAGATTTATGTTTTTGCTTTCTCTTTAGGTAAAAGTTGAAATTCTTATTTAATCTGAATTTTTTAGGACTCATTTTATTCCTTGAATGATTTTCTACCAATATGATTAGTACTTTTTTAATTTAACAGTTTTCTTTAGGAATGATACAATTGTTTATTTTATAAACAATATTTTTCTTAAATACATTTTTTTGAAATAAAAACGTACCAAAGAAGTTTGTACAGAATATTTCAAGAAATAAAGCGAGCCCTACAACATTAAGATTATATGAGAATTGCTACTTTTACCTAAAGTGAAAGCAAAAACATAAAACAATTTCAAACATTTAATATGTGTTTCTAAAGTTTGCCTTTAGTTCTCTTCAAAAAGAAGTCACAATTACCAATTAAAATATTTTCCTCGATTTTATTAATCATTTTTAACATTGCTCATTTTTGAACTTAAGATAACTAGTGTACATCGTCCTTACTTGAAAACATTAAAAATTAAATAATTTGACAGTTAAAACTAGTTGTGTAATCTTAGAAGAAAAAATATATGGCCTGGCGGTACTCTCCATGAACTACGTTAACAGTTTGAGGGAAGGGGGGCTAAAAACTGAGCTTAGTGACGGTGGGGGGGGGGGAGTCATAGGTGGAAATAACGTTTTAAACCGTCGATTAAACTATTCCATATATTATTGAAAATTTATCTTGTTTTTATTTTTCTTTCATTAAAAATTTGTCTTTCGTGGTAGAAATTTAAACTTCTTGGTTCAAAATTTACCCTTTTTGGTAGAAAATGCAATTGTTTAGTTAAAAAATCAACTGTTACATGCTTCGTTGAGAAGTACTTTGTAGAAAAATTAATTTTTTTATTAAGGATTCATATTTTTATAGTTAAAAATTCAACTATTTGCTTTTAAATGAACTTTTATGTTAAAAATTCTATTTTTTTGTAGAAAAATCATCTTTTTGGCTTGAAAATTAAACTATTTGGTTGAAAATGACACTTTTTGATCGAAAAATCATATTTTTGGGTAAAATTTCACTTTTTTTTTGTAGATGCTTTGTCTTTTTGACTTTAAAATTAAATAATTTTGTTGAAAATCCATGTATTTTGTTCAAAATTCGTCTTTTTGGTAGAAGATTAATCTTCTTGGTCGAAAATTCATCTCTTTGGTTGAAAATTCGTTGGTTTTTTTTTTTTAAAAGTTATTATTTTTTTATCAGAGTTTGTATCTGAAAATTTAACTATCCTAGTTTTGGTTGAAACTTTATCCTGTATATTAAATAAGTTTAAAATTCAACTATTTGGTAGAAAATTCATGTATGTTTTTAAAAATGCATCTTTCTTGATTGAAAACAATCTTTTTTGTTAAAAATTCATATTTTCTGATTTAAAAGTCCACTGTTTTCAAAAAAATTCGACTTTTTAGCTTAGAAACTTTAGTCTTTTGTTGAAAATTCATCTTTCATGGTTGAAAAGTCATCTTTCTTGGATGGAAATGAACTTTTTTGGTGAAAATTCAACTGTCAACTAAGAAATTTATCTTTTTGTCTGGAAAATTCAAATATTTGAATAAATTTTAGTTTTTTTTTGTTTAAAAATTTGACCATTTGATTGAAAATGCATCTTTGTATGCTGAAAATTTAATTATTTGGTTAGAAATTGAACTATTTTGTTAAAAATCTAATTATTTTTCTAAAATTTAATTATTTTGTTAAAGTCATCGTTTTTATTCGAAAATTCAACTACCTTGTTAAAAATTCACCCTTTTGGATTAAAATTTCATCTTTTGTTGTAGAAAAGTCACCCTTCTCGGTTGAAAACTTTACTTCCTTGATTGAAATTGACTTTTTTGTTACAAATTCAACTGTCGTAAAAAATTCGTATTTTTGGCTTAAAAATTTTACTATTTGGTTCAATCTTTAACTAGTTTTGGGAAAACTCGTCTCCTATATTGGAAAGTTCATCTATTTGGTTTTCAGTGCAACTGTTTGGATGAAAATTATTTTTTTTTTTTGTTTGAAAATTCGTCTTTTTGTGTTAGAAATTAATCTCTTTGGGTAAGAAAATCTTTTTTGGTTGGAAATGCAACTATTTTTTTGAAAATGCAATATATTTCAGCTTGAAATGTTAGGAATTTAAAGTGCTTCGTATTGAATTCTATATTTTATATTAATTAATTTTATTTAAAAGTATGTATTTAGAAACGTAAAATCCGTCTTTAGCCAACGGCTACGATACTTTCGAGGAGGGGCGAGTTCCAAAAAGCCCAAAATTGGTAACGTAGTTTATGGATGGCCCACAACTGGAAAAATTTTTCGGCGCGCCGCCAGGCTTTCAAAAAAAGTACCTCGGCGGCGCCAGTCCCCGCCAGACCTCGACTACACCTTGGTGAAAACTTTCTAAATTCAAGTTTAAATCAAAAGCGACCAAAAGTGAATATTTTTATTTTTACTGTGAAGAAATTGTAAAAATAAAATTGATACATTCAAAATTATTCGATTTCGAACTTAAATCATTCGATATTTGAAAATTTCAAATTGAAAATGTTCAAAGTTAAATAATTTCCTAATTAAATTGTATAATCAAAACAATACCAAAAAGCATACTCATTCTACGGTTTTAAATTAAAATCGTTAATAATTTCCAATTTCAAATTGTGAATATAGAAAATTCTTGAAATGTTATAATTAAAAATTTAAATACAAAATCTCAGATGGTTTTAAATTCTAATATTTAGAAGTGGACAATTTTATTTATGTCATAAAATTTGAGTTCGAAGCGATTACAATATAATAATTTCAAACGAAAAGCATTGAAAAATTTGTATTTATTTTAAAAAATGTGATATATCTCGGAAAATTTTTTTCGACCCCAATACTTGAAAATACGTTTCTAATTTTGCTAATGAACGACTAACCGAGTTAGCACCAAAGAGAACGGCATCAGTTTTCGAAGTGGAAGTGAACGCTCCCGATCCTTTGTCTTTAACCGCCTCCATTGTTCCCGCTTCGCCTTTCCAAGCTCAAATAATTTTTTTTCTTTCCTTTTTTTTATTATCATTGACCCACACACACTTCAGTAACTTCGTCGTTGGTAGCTCGTCTTCCCGCGACGTTTCGAAAATGCGTACAATTATTTCTCGATTAGGGAGACACGCCAGGTTTGTGTGCGTTGATGAGAGCGCACTGGAAATGGGACGAAGAAATAGAGTGTGTGGGGGGGGGGGGGGGTTGCACCGTAATGCTTCGCGGAGCGCCTAATTGCGGAAGCGTCGTGAGGACAATTCAAGAATTAATAAAGGTTTTTTCTCGTCGGGGTCCCACGACAGCGCGAGTATAAAAACGATTATCGACCTTAATAATTTGCTAAAGTTTTTTTAAATGTTGTATATAAATGCTAACGAAAAATTGAAATTTTTGTAGAAATGGGATCAGTCATCAGAAAATAGCAAGAAAAATAAATGAAAATCTTTTTTTTTTAGGCGCGGGATTCGAACCCAGGATGGAAACTAAGTCATAACTGAGGTAACATCCATTAATTATGTAAGAATGATTTTTGAAATATTAGACCCCTCACTCTATTTTTGAAGAATTTTTAAGATATAATTGACTCCCTCCCCTCCTAAGTAAGTTTTTATATTCAAAGGATTACGTATGTCAAAGAATTACAAATTTTTTACGGAATTTAACGAGATTTCCAAAGCTTTTTAGGGATTTCATGAGATTTCAAGGGATTTAGAAAAAATTTGAGGGCATTCCAAAAGTTTTAGGGTATTTCAAACGATTCCAAAGTATTACGTGAGGTTTCACAGATTTAAAATGATTTTATAAGATTTCAAGAATTGCAAAAATGACCTTGTATAATTTCAGAAAGACTCTCAATTCCTTCACGGGATTTACGAGGCTTTAAGAGATTTTATGAGATTACGAAATATTTCAAAAGAACTCACTGGATTTGAAAGAATTTTAAAAAGACATCAAGAGATGCCCGAAGTATTTTACCGAATTTTGAAGAATTTCTGGCGATTTTAATGGGATTTCGAAGATTTGAAGGGATCCCATAAGATTTTACGGGATTTCATGAGATTGCAAAGATTTCAAAGGATTTTAAGGAATTTTAACAGATTTTAAGAGATTTCAAGGGGTTTTGATAATTTCATGGAATGTCAAAGGATTTTAAGAGATTTCAAAAAATTCAAAAGTATATCCACGGATATTAATATTTTAAAGATTTCAACGGATTATTTATAATAATCTTCAAATTCATTCATTCACATTGTACAACTGTCAATTTGACAGTTTATTATAACATACGTCAGTTTTGAGATCATCATGAAAATTAAGGTGGATGGAAAAAAAGATGATAAATTGAAAACGCACTGGCACTGAAAAGTTTCTTTTGGGGTCCCTTATAACGTGTATACAGTTTGAAAGAAATCGATTAATAACTTCCGGTTGGGCGAAGTCGAAATAGAATAACACATCTTTAATCGCAGAGTTTTGGAAAAATCGAGAATGTTATTTTTGTTTCTTAATCTGCATAATATGCCTACTTTTTACATTTTTTTAGATATTTTATTTGAGTTTATATAAGAAAAATTTAATTTTTATGGAGAGATGAAAATGAAAAAAAAATCTAGAATCTTTAAAAACTATAAATAATTTTTTTCAGCATAGAAAAACTTTCTTATGTTCAAAACATACTTTAAAAAATCTGCCCGCTTCGCGGGCACATTCTCATAGCGCGCTTCGCGCGCGGCTCGCTTCGCTCGCAAGTTTCAGCGCGCCT